>JAMFLO010000396.1:0-29711 GCA_027475765.1 Paralagenidium karlingii
CTCTCCTCATTACGAAGTGGTCGTGCGAGTTTGTCGTGTTGTCTGGATGATTTGAACTACCAAGACAACACTCGAAACGAAGCGCAGGCTCCAACTCGCGCATTCGTCTGTAAAGTAGGAAATCCAAACTGTTTCTAATTAATCCAATCAAGTTGAAGTGTTGTTGGACTTGCATTTGCTGCTCTGTTTGTTTGTTTGCGCTTGTCGTACTCCTCGGTGCAGTGCTGGGATGTTCGCTATTGTAGCTCGTCGATGGAATCCGCTCGGTTCTTCATTGGCATGAGTGAATGCGCATAGCATGCCACATCAACAGTTTGGTGCCTGCTTGGGTGCGGTTTAAACAATTTTGGTGCAGACCACGGTGATTTGAATCCACTGGTAGGTTTCGATCGGCTTTACAAAGTGTTCGATGGCACAATCCTGTTTTTCCTGACGAAGGACGTCTCGAGCGACGCCTGGTATCGTGAGACAACGTTCAAGTTGGACCAAGCACACCATTTCACACGTCTACGATTCTCGTAGGTTTGTTGAGTGGGAAAACGCCTGGCACTGTCACAGACTTGGAGGGGACATTCTGATCGCTGCAGCACGAGTTGGCCGACGTTTCGGCCAAATGCTCTATGCGAAGCCATAAGAACAAGAATCCTTCACCCCCACAATTCACGAGCGCAGAATGTTTTAGATTCAGCCGCTGGCTTGTGAAGATCCAGAGACGGGTCTCTCGCACTTGCGAGTGTTCCAACGACTGGTCGTACACAAGTCGATCGACTTGTCGGCGGCTCGGAAACTCGTTGAACTGGTTGTAGATGAACATGTCTGGCACCAAGGACTGCATCTGCCTGCCAGCATCGAAAAAGAATGCGATCGGCGTTTTTGCCCACGTGCGCTGGAAGAGAGAGAGCTTCGTGGAATCTCGGCCGGTTGGTTCCTCATTGACTGAGTGGACGAGCTCAATTCTGGACGCAACGCACTCAATAGATTTGTTCCTCCAACGCAGTCAACCAGGTCGACCAGGAATCACCGTCTTCCTCAAATGCCCTTTTAACTGCGGGATCCATCCCCCAATCTCTTATTGCGACTTTTCAAGTTCTCGCATGACTGTACCTCTGTCCAACAGAACTTGGAGAACTGGCATCACCACGAATCGGCTCCGCACCCGCACACCAGCCACCTTCTGGCGCTGCTCTGAGGCCACGTAAGAGCAACAGCTCACGATCGACCATCTGCTTTCGCCAGAATCAGACGCCAGCATCAGATCCTTCTTCCCGATCAATGGGGCTTGACAAAGGGGTGGCAATCATAGATTCTACATGGGCAACACCGAGTCTTCGTCCGCGATTCTCGAGACGCCGCTGTTCCCGATCGACAAGCGGGTGGCGTCTCTCAGTGCCAACCACTGCTCGGCGGCGCCGGTGACACTGCATCTGCATCGCAAACCGTGGAGGTGGATGCGCGCGGCGTACGTGGTTCGCCACGCCTTTTCGCGTCAAGAGGTTTTCCGAATCGATGGATCCACGCTCTCCAAGAATGATCACAAGACATTGGTGGATGCCACCAATGACCAGATCCTCGGCCACGTGCGCCAAGCATACTTGACAAGCCACCGACAGTTGCGAATCTGTGCAGACCGTGAGGGCCGCCAACGACTCTTTGCGATCACGTCCATCTCCAGCCAGGAAGCAGTCGTCGAGTTTTCAAATGTCGTGAACAATGCAGAACGAATACGAGTAGGAATGTACGGTGACTGGCGTGCAGCTATCGTCTGGATTGATCAGGGCAACGGCCAGGAACTTCCAGTAGCGCGCATTTGTCGTTGCAAGAGCTCGCAGGATTTTTACTCTCTGGATGTTGCGCCGAATATGGACCAAGCGATCGTGGTGCTGTGTTGTGTGGTGTTGGATCAGCTCAAGAAAGATTCTGAGGCTGCCATGGTTCTGCCTGTGGTTTAGTGCAGTGCCGCGATTCTTCTATTGGTCTTCACACAATCTCCCCATTGCTCCGCGATAGAATTAGTGGCAAGCTCCGAAGCGTTTGACGCATTTTATCCTACTGCTTCGGCGGCGTTCTTGGCAGGTTATGAATGTATAGTCCATCAATGTTGAAAAGCGTTGAGAGTGAAGCAAATGTGGTATTCGTGAGAGCTGCTGATGTCTCGCTACACCAGCAAACGCTAAGCAACAGAAAACAAGAAGAAAACCTTGTTGAGTGTGTGATGTATTTGACCCATGCAACTCCTTCAGACAGAGAAGTCGTTTGCACACAAATGCAAGATACTGCGTCGAGTCATTCTCGCGATTAGAGCCAACCGTCAACGGTGCTTCGGGCCGCCGAAAAGAACAACGAGTCTGGCAGCCCTCCCCCACGCCAAAAAAAAAAAAATTAGACGTGTGCGGTCCATCCCAGTGAGAACCAAGCGGCCCCGCGGGTAACTCAAGACGATGGAACAGGAAAAAGCACAAAGCACGCTGCTCGTTGTTAATTGAGATTCCTGGGCCGTTATATGGGACAGTCCCTTGGTGTGGACCACCACATGCAATACAATTACCATGGCGCTAGGGTAGAAGTCTGACTGGTGGTCGTGAGTAACGAATGGATTATCCAACGTCATGGGTGCACAAAACAATTTGATGCATTCTCAAAGAGCTGCCCCAACAAATCCATTTGTTTTCGTGCAGTTGGCTCTCTTTCGCATCCACTCGTTCGGAACTGAGTTTGTACAGTAGTGTAGTATACGAACACTTTTCTCAGTGTGGCTTGGCTTGGCTTGTCTTCGATGGATTTGCACGAGGAGACGCCATCATCAGAATGCAATCGCGACAATCCAACTGCTCTTTGATGGCCTGTCTTATGCTGATGGGCTGTTCGAGGTTGGCTGGGCGGCTGTGTCCTGGACTTGTGAGATAAATATTTGATGAAGCCACCTGCTGCCAGAAAGCAATGCGAACAAACCAAAAACGTCAACCCAAAGAGTTGATTTGTCCGCTTGGACCTGCCCCAGTTGGGATCCCGAAGTGCTGTTGCGCTGTGCTCTGTGCTGGAGGTTGACCGTCCCGGTTGATTGCCTTGTGTGCGGACAAGCTATACGTACACTATACACCCACTGTTTCGTTCAGTTTGGCCAACCCCCAGTCACCTCAAAGGTCACTTTGATGATTGCGTTCCGGATATTCTGTGCTGTTCACTTGCAATTTGTATACTGCGCGGGTTGATGGGAAAGCCGTACAGTAATGCTGTGTACTGTACAGCCCCAACAGCTCATCCTTGGAAAGTCATCAAAGAGCTCATCATTTTGTCACCAACAAAGCGAGCGAGAGAACGAAAAGCTTGATGCCATGAAGAAGACTGTCACATGCTCAGCAGAGCGCTGGATCGCCGTCTTCTTCTTCGTCTTTGTCTTCTTCAGCTGCTCTGTCGGCGCTTCGACTGCTTCCACAGCCAACAGCTCGGTCATCCACCAGCTTCCTCGTCGCGTGTTGGCTGCTTCGTCAACTGGCAAAACGAAAACCCCAGCGCCGTTTCTCGTGGGCCTGCGTAAGACCCAGGATGGGCCAAGCTTTTGTGAAGGCACCTTGATCTCGTCTCGCCACGTGCTCACGGCGGCCCATTGTGCCAAAGAAGCCAAATGGAGCTTTGGCACCGAGACGATTCGCATCGCTGAAGACCAGACCGCACTGCATCCGAGATTCCAAAAGCCCTTCAAGACTTCTTTTGATGCAGCCATTCTCGAATTGGAGTTTGCGTCTACGGGAACGCCCATCGGACTGGACAATTCGCCCGTTTTGGAAGACAACCTGATGGCCAAGGCGTATGTGTACGACTCCCTGGTGGTCAACGACTCTGGTCCCGATGAGGTCGACGTCAAGACCATTGATTTGCCCATTTGGTCCAAAGAAAGATGTGCCAAAATGCCCCAGACAGACCACAGCATGCTCTGTGCAGGCGGAAAAAAAGATCAAGACACTTGCTTTGGCAATTCCGGTGGCCCGTTGGTCATCACAGACAAGGACGGGCAGAGTTTCGTGGCTGGCATTGTCAGTGGAGGTTATGGACGGAAGTGCGGCATGAAGAATGTGCCTGGTATCTATGTTCGTGTCGCCGAGATTGCCAGCTTTGTGGACGCCAGGGTGCCGTTGGACCACCGCTGGCGGTTTGACCAGTGCAACAACAAGAATTGCACAGTGGGGAAAGTTGCTGGTGTCGCGGAAGGTCCGGTGACATCAAATGGGAATCGACCCAACGTGGCAGCTGTGACGAGCGACTCTTCCGAGGAATACAAGAGCTCGTTGCAGTCATCGAATGATTCGGCAGACGATGGCTCGTCCACCGAAGAGTTTCGCATCACGCCGATTGAGTCGTACACCGTACCGGCGACACTTCCGCTCAACGTGCGTAAGGGAGTGACTGATCTCGTGTTTCGAGAACAAGACGAGAAGTGGATGAACATGTTTCCTCCAGGCATGTGGGACGCTGTACATGATCCAGAGAGGCGTATGGTGTTTTTCTCGTCCCAGTCTTTGGCGGATTTCCAGCAACAAGTGGAAGAGTTTGAGCGACGTGCGATTGAGTCTGGTCGTGCGACTCGCAAGCGGCGCTTTCCGGGCACATGGGAAAAGACCCATTTGACCAATGCTTGCTCGTGAAGCAGATGGTTGTTGGTGATAACCGGCTAGGACTCTTGCATGGTTGATCCACACAGCCAATGCGATAGATAGATGTGTAGGTAGATGGAGAGAAGACCTCAGGATCCAGTGAAGGAGGGAATTGAAGTTATGGATAGAAGAATGTTTATAATGCAAGTAATACGTGGAATGCGATGGTTCAATTGATGCAATCGTTGCTGTGGCGTTCGTTCGTAATGCATCTTTCCAGGTGCAGACCATCCACAAGTGTATGTACACTTACTCTTCAGATCTCGTCGAGTACAGTGCGCCATACCTAGGAAGACTGGAGCCACTTTGTCACTCGAGTCCAAGTCAACGAGCGATGACAAGAGTGGAGCGATGCTTTCAGTGTCCGTGATGTCAGTCGTTCGAGTTCCTTCGGCTTCATGACGTGTATTCGTTTGGTTTGAATTTGGAAGGAAGTTCCTCCCGCCCCCCACTCTGGCGTCATTACAACAAGAAAACCAGCATCTTCGTAAAGCACCACGCAGGCCTCCCAAGCCAGATCGATCCACTTGCAACTGCATACAGGGGTCTCCTGCAAGCACCACATCAATCAGATCTTTCAAAGCTTCCACCGTCATCAACCCTGTTGCAGCAACCTCGCAACCTCGCAGCTGCCCGTTCCACCGTCATCAGCCATCAAGTGGTGCAGAGTCAACCATTTGTCCCTGGATCATCAGCATGTTGATGGGTGAAGGTGGCTAGGACCAAACGAGAATGCGAATGGAAAAGGAAAGGCATGTTATGCCATGTCCATCACTCACTCACTCCCGCAAACACCTGGCGCAGATGGATGTACTACAAGCATTTCAAACCTTCTGGAGCCGTGTGCGTGAAGCGCCAAGCGCCAAGTGGCCTGTTTCTTTGCTGGTTGTGTGGATGCCAAGGGCTCTTTCTCTGACCGCCAACGGTGGCGCAACCCTGCAGAGTTCAGAAGGTGCACCCCCCCTTCTCCCTGCCACACCCAACGCGTTCATGTTGGGCTCACAGTGTCAGCCAAGTGACTGACTGGGTGACAGGTGACAAGTGCAACCTTCGTGTCTCAATCACAGAGTCCCTCCCTTCCAGTCTTGGAGGTCACAGGTCACGACAACGCCAAGAGAACAAGAGAAATTTTTGTGCGCATTTGCAGACCAACCCACCTCCCCCCAACACCACACAACCCAGCATCGTGGCGCAAAAGACGAACCGATCGATCAACCTCTGGCCAGTCGACAATCTGAGCGAATGATGGCGCGGCGAATGATCACCTGGTGGATCGGCATCTGCTGGGTGTGGCTTGCAACCCAAGCTTCTTCTTCTTCTTCCGTGAGACGACAACAAGGCGACTCCGGACTCGGGACCCACAAGAAACTACAAGCGTTATCCAATTTGCCGCGCGCGTTACGCGCCAACAGCGCAGCTTCCGCAAGTTCGAATCGAACTTCCAGCGGGAGTTCGAGTGGAACAAACGCGCCGAGTACTGATGAACGTGCAAATGCAAGTGTGGTGGATGCTACTCGGAACTCCACCTCCACTCACAATAGCACTAGCTCGACCAAGAAGTCCCAACAACTGGTAAATCCATGGATTGAACCGCCAAATGGTGCCAACACCATCGAATCCTTTGGCTTTCTCACCAAGCTGCCGTCTCTTACTCAAGACGCCAAACAGAATCTGACTGGATGTGTGGCTGCTCTGGTGTCCACCCGGCATTTGTTGGCCGATCCAGAATGTGCAAAAGTTCATGAGCTGCTGGAGCTCGAGCAAAACTCCAACTCGAGCTGGTTGTTTCTCAAAACCCAGCGCTTGGACGTGGAGCAGATCGTTGTCATCGGTGACACCATGGCTCTCATCACTCTGAGCGAACAAGTAGACCCGTCACTCGGTGTCCAACCATTCAAGTTGCAGGAGAATGACAACCTGGCGGCCGACACGGTGTTTCCCCAACTCGAGGTCGTCGCGTTCGACAAAGTCTTGACGCGCCAGTCGACCCAACGAACTGCTGTGCAGTCCATTTGGATCCTGAATGAGATGATTTGCCATGATTCGCCGTTGCGAAATTACGACTGCTTTGCACCTGGGAAACTCGAGGATCGCAAGCATACGGATCAAATCAATGCGGGGTTTCTCGTGACTTCAACGGACCGTTTTCTCATAGGCATCGTGCAGACCAAGCAACCTGAGCAGCAGAATGCTTCGGGGATCTTTCGCTACAGTCGAGTTAGTCCCGCGTGGCAGGAAGAACTCAACGAAGCCACCAACAACTCACTGATTTGGCTCGAGAGCGTGGACATTGGCAAGAAAGAACCCCAAGTGGCGCCGACGGGGTACCATCATCAATACATCACACAACTAGTTTACGCGACGCCAAAGCCATGGCAGGACTCTTGCCAAGCCGTGTTGATTGCGCCGTCGTTTGTGCTGACGTCGTCCGACTGTGAGTCGTCGGGCAATGTTGTGAAATCCGTGGTCATTGGTGCTTCTCCAGCCATACAGGAAGAGATCCCCGTCAAACGATCGATCCCACGAGCTCCGGCCATGCTGCTTGAGCTTCAGTTTCCCAGCTCTCGTTCGCCTATCAGCATGCTGTCGAGTTTTGCCAAAGACAGCCGCAAGGCACTTCCATTCCTTGCTCATTCGAAGCAAGCAAAAGTCGGCGAAGTCATCGAAGTGGTCAGTGAACCCATGCACTTCATGATTAACGAGAGTGCTTGCGGATTGAGTGATCAAAACGACAACACCAGCAGTGTGCGGTGTGTGATGAATTTGCGCGTGCTGCAGGGTCGAGAGGTCACCGTGACGCCACGCACGGGGGATTTGCTCGAGTATCAACGTAATGGAATGACTTTGATGTTTGGTCTCGCGATTGGTTCCAACGCTCGAGATCCAGCTCCAGCTACCAATGATTCGTCGATTGTATCTTTCTATCGAGTGGACCTTCTTCAAACCTTTCTTAAGACTTATTGTTGGGGCCATCTCTGGATGGAATTGACCACATACACTGGCGAGCAAAAGAATAAGGACTTTGGAGGACGCGGTAAGATGAGAACCCAGCCTCCACCGATGCCAAGTACGGGTTCTCCCGCACCAGGCGTTGGGTTAAGCACGAGCGATCCATCCATTTCGTTTCTCGTGGGACTCCACGAGACCCAGGACGGACAAAAGTTTTGCGAAGGCACACTCATCTCTCTGATGCACGTGCTCACGGCTGCTCATTGTGTGCGAGGTGGCCATGCCAAATGGGTCTCCGTGGTGCCATACAATGCCAAGAGTCCTGAAGTGATTCGAGTCGCTGAAGACAAGACGGTGTTCCATCCAAGCTTTGGCAGTCCGTTGAAGAACTCATATGATGTGGCCATCCTTGAGTTGGAGTATTCTTCGGCCATTGGCAAACCCATTGTGCTGGATAACTCTGCCGACTTTTCGGACGACACCTCTGGCATTGCCTATGTGTTTGATGGGTCTGCAAAGGAGATCAGCGTCGCCAAAGCGGTGGTTGGCATTTCATTACCGATTTGGTCTCGCCAGAGATGCTCCAGTAAGATGCCCAGCATTGATGACAGCATGATGTGTGCGGGTGGCAGGGCTGGACAAGACACGTGTCAAGGCGACTCGGGAGGACCTTTGGTGGTGACGGATGGTCAGAACCAGAAGTTCCTGGCTGGTGTGGTCAGTGGCGGGTACAAATGTGGCGTGGAAGGCATTCCGGGGATTTATGCTCGTGTGGCGGACGTCGCGGGGTTTATCGACGCGTACGTTGGTGTGGATCACCGCTGGCGGTTCCTTCAGTCCAAGAAGCTGTTAGGTGGTGAAAGTGGTGGGAATGTAGCAAGGGGAGTGTCGGGTCCATCAGATGCAACGACGGATCCACCAGTGACGTCTTCTCGAAGAAACCCTTCCAATCCACCAGAGTACAAGACCAACGACATGACTGCAGGTTCTTCGGGAAGTGGTGCAGGCCCCAGTGCAGGCACCAAGCCACCTGTATCGTCTTTCACGCTGTCGACCCGTGTGTCAACAAACGTACGCCATGCCGTCACCGACTTTGTGTTTGGTGAACACGACGACGCGTGGGTGAAAGTGTTCCCGACGGGCATGTGGGAAGCGTTGCACAACCAGGATCGCTCGCTGGTGTTTCTGTCTTCGGCGAGTCTGTCAGGCATTGAGCACGTGATTGCGCAATTTGAACAGCGTGCGGTCGCCTCAGGTCGAGCAACTCGTTCGAATCGCTTTGGATCGTCGTCCAACCGGGCCAACGACCGTTGGTCTTCGGTGTGCGGTCGACCAACAGAATAACCATATAGATTGTTGTGGGTCGTGCGAAATGTAGCACCCAACGGGGTCGCCGTGTAGATGTCTGTCCGTCTGTAACTTATTGCAAAAGAGGACTATCTTCTGGATGTTGATGGAGGGAGGTGATGCTATGCGATTGACAAGAAGCGCATGGGATCCGGTGGGATCAAGAGGTCACGGTGACCATGACTGGGGATCATCCTCCGTCACGAAGATACGATTTGGAAGGTGTAACTCAGACTCATGGGATGTCATCCACCCAACGACAACTCTGTGAACAGCAGAAGGTACTCTAGCGCTGGCTGAACGAACCCAAGACTCTCTAATCTCCATAGTTTCCAGTCCTCGAGGGGGACAGCAACCACCAAGAGATCGAAAGAGACTAGTGCCGACCGTCATTGTAGCAACAACGAACAGCAGTAGAACAATCCGAGCGCGAGGATGACGTGGTGTGGATCACCGCTGGCGGTTCCGCCAGTCGAAGAAGAGGTTGGGTGCTAGTGAGGTGAACTGCAATGGCTGTGATGGTGGCGACAATCGGCAAAGGAGTGTTTCGGGGCTATCAGATGCAACGACGGATCCACCAGTGACGTCTTCTCGAGGAAACACTTCCAAACCAGCCAAGAACCAGACCAATGGCACCACCATAGCTTCTTCGCACAATAGTACAAGCCCTGGAGAACCAGGGAGTCCTCTGTCACGATTCTTACGATGCCATAGGTCGACAAAGTAGTCGACAAACGTACGCACTGCCGTCACCGACTTTGTGTTTGGTGAACACGATGACGCGTGGGTGAAAAAGTTACCCGCTAGCTTGTGGGAAGCGTTGCACAGCAAGGATCGCTCACTGGTGTTTCTGTCTTCGGCGAGTCTGTCAGGCACTGAGCATGCGATTGAGCTAGTTGAACAGCGGGCGGCGGCATCAGGTCGAGCAACTCGATCGCATCGCTTTGGGTCATCGTCAGAGGGCACGCGAATGGTTCGGACGGGAACCAAGGACCTTCAGCTTCTGTGTGCACTGGACTCCCCGCGAAGTGGTAGCATTTTGGAGATGAAGCAATCTGCATAGTATTAGAACCGCATCGGGGTCGAGTGGAATGCCCGCTGTAACTAACTCATTACCACAAGGATGGCCCATGAACGTTGTGGTGACAGTGTTGTCTTTCTTATTGGGAAGAGCTCTCTTTGATCTTGTTGGAGTTGTCACGAGGTCGCGTGGCTGGGCACGGCATACTCCGCGTCATTACTCAAATGCTCGACATGTCAACATGGCGTGCACTTGGCCACGTGCGTACTAGTAGGTTGCAATGCAACCCAACACCAAGTCGTCGCAATCCGATCGACACGTAGCCTCTGGTTTGTTTCTGTCAACTTGCACACAAAGCAGCTGGTGGCATCCGACTGGAGCAGGTCCAGAGGCGAGTCTCTTGCCACTGCCAACTCGCTGACCCTGTCGGGTCTCTAGCCCGCCACCAAAAGTTTCACATGCTGTTGATGGGCCCAGGATGTTCATAGACGGTCGTCTTGCAAAGACAAGAGCAAGAGGTCCCCACTCCTTTCAAAAAGTCAGTGCAGCTGTCTTCGCCCCCCAGATCATCAACGTTACCAGCATTGGGTTGGTTTGGTGATTGTGGTGTTCGTCGTTTGGGTTGGCCTTATTGATCAAGTGAGTGCGCCAGGAGTAAAAGGGTGGCGCAAGAGAAGTAGAAGGCAGCACCAGAACAAAATGCAGCCACAGCCACATGGTTTTCGGCATTGTTCGTGGATGATTTGTAGCGTGTTGGTGGCATTGCAGTTGTTGACGGGGAACACTGCACTTGGCCAAACAGCACATGTCGACTTGAATCAGCCACTTTGGTCATCGAGGAGATTGAGAGCGGCGTCAGATACCACCTCTTCTTCTTCTTCGACGTCCTCGGCGACCTTGGAGGGAAGCCATGGGGCCATGAACTCGACCTACACGCGCAGTCAAGACGACAAGCTGTCGATGGGAGCCAACCAGAGCCATCACTTTGTCAACAACATCTTTGAGCCATGGATCGCACCACCAACGGACGGCATGGACGAAGCCTTTGCCCTGGTCATGAATGAAAACGCGTTTGACGCGTTCACGACTCAACAGCCCTTTTCCGGTTGTGTGGGCGCGTTGGTCTCCAAGCGTCACTTGCTGCTGGACGCCGCATGTGTTCGAGAGGAAATACCAGCTCCCACCATCGACATGGCCAAGTCCAGCGCGTCGCCCACTTGGGCGTTTTTCCACAACCATTCGATCGAAGTGCAAAGCATTGTACCGATCGGTGCCACGGGTTCACTGGCCGTTGTCTTGCTCGGCGAAGAAGTGGAGGAATCGCTGGCCAGACCCTTTCGTGTCTCCAGTGACTTGGCATTCAACGAGCTGGTGACGACCGTTCAAGTCGTGGACTTTGACGAAGTACTGACTCGAAAGGCTAACAAGCGACGGGTCTTGTCTTCGGTGTGGATTCCTCCGGCTCGTGTGTGCCGTAGCGGCGAAGGTGATGCCCGCTATTGTTTTGTTTTCGGTGCCATCAATGATCGACGCCTGGTCTCTTCCGTGGCATCTGCGTTTCTGGTCTCCAACAATGAGCATAGTCTCGGCGGCATTGTGTCCAAATCTTTACAGCCTACCAGCAACGACTCGCGACTCTCAGAGGGGCTGTTTCCGTTTGTGAACCTCGGAGATGGCCTGCAGGATCAACTCAACGCCGCGACCAACAACTCGCTCACGTGGTGGGCTTCGTTTGACATGTATCCGAACTATTTGGATTTGCCGTCTTCGCCATTTCAGCATCTTGCGCAACTGCAGTTTGCGTCGCCAAGAGCCTGGGCTGACTCGTGTCAGGCCGTGTTGATCGCTGCGAGTTTTGTGTTGACTTCTTCTTTTTGCTTTGACGAAATGAATCCGGTGACTTCGGTGATCGTTGGCAGCAGTGAAGGTGAAAAGGAGACGATTCCAGTGAAAAAGGCGACAGTGGAAGGTCCTGCGCTGCTGTTGGAGCTGAGCTTTCCAAGTTTTTTTCTTCCAGTGACGTTGATGGCATCGTTTGCCGAAGACACAGGTGAGGCGGATCCAGTGCTTGTTCATTCGGGCATGAATGCAGCGACGGGTTTTGAGGTAGTCAGTGAGCGGATGCATTTTATGACCAATGAGAGCGGCTGCGGCGGTTCCCGTTTCATGCAGGACAAGAAGGAGAACTCCAAAACGGTTCGCTGTGTCACGAGCATTCGCGTGTTTCAAGGACTCGAGCCGTCGATCACCCCTCGACCAGGGGACGTATTCCAATACAATCGCAACAACGTCGCTGTCCTGTTTGGTTTTGCGACCGGAGAACCATTTGAAGACGCCGGGGACATCTCTTTTCACCGCGTGGACATGCTTCGGTCGTTTCTAGACACTCATGCACATGGCCTTCGGTGGATCTCCATGGACGAGTTGATCGATGTGTCTCCTGATAACACCCCAAGCTACTTCGGTGGTATGCGTGCTAGCGCAGACCTGGCGTTTCCGTCCGTCGGTGCTGACGACGGGCCCGTTCCTTTTCTTGTTGCGTTGATGGAGACGAGCAACGGTCAAAAGTTTTGTGAAGGCACCCTCATTTCTTTGATGCATGTGCTCACTGCTGCCCATTGCGTGCAAGGAGGCAACGCCAAGTGGGTCGCCGTGCATTCCAACAATCCGAGAAGTCCCGAAGTCATCCATGTCGCGGAAGACAAGACCAAGATTCATCCGAGTTTTGGAAGTCCTTACAAGACGTCGTATGACGTCGCGATCCTGGAGTTGGAGTACGCGTCGGCGGTGGGCAAGCCGATTGTGCTAGATAATTCCGAGGACTTTGGCAATGATGTGGTTGGCACTGCTTACGTGTACGAATTGCCCAAAGAGCACGGCAACTCGGACACCGTGTTGGAGATCGAGTTACCCATGTGGTCGAAAAAGAAATGCACCACCAGGTGGCCAAGCATTATTGACGACAGCATGGTCTGTGCAGGTGGCAGAGCGGGCCAAGACACTTGCCAAGGAGATTCGGGTGGTCCTTTGGTTGTGTCTGATGAAACGAACCAAATGTACCTGGCTGGTTTGGTCAGTGGCGGGTACAAGTGCGGTGTTGAGGGCAATCCAGGCATTTATGCTCGTGTCGCCGAAGTGGCGGCGTTCATCGATGCCCATGTGGGTGTGGACCATCGCTGGCGATTTCGGCGAAACAAGCCATCTTCGGGTGATCACCTGGAAGACACTGGCACAGCCAGCAGTCCAGAGACTCCGTCAACTTCATCGTCTCCACCATCTTTTCGTCCGAACGTTCAGCCCTCAATCACTTCGCGACCCACTTCATCACGTGGACCCGAGTTCAAATCCGACGACACCACCACCGCAGATTCATCGTCGCATAGCCTCACACCAAGCGCTGAGTCCAATGCATCAGTCGTGTCACTGACGCTGCCGACGTCTCTGCCGGTCGCGATTCGTCGCGCAGTGACCGACTTTGTGTTTGGAGAACACGACGACGCCTGGGTGCGCATGTTCCCAACAGGCATGTGGGATGCGCTTCACAGCAATGACCGAACGCTGGTGTTTCTGTCTTCGGCGAGTCTGGCGGGCATTGAGCAAGTGATTGAACGGTTTGAACAACGAGCAGTCGCTTCAGGACGTGCTTCACGTACCAATCGCTTCGAGTCTTCGACCAAGAATCCTTCCTCTTCCATGTGCTTGCGAGGCCAACAACAGTAAGAAATGCTAGGCTGAATTAACTTATTGAATTGACGATCGGGCATGCTCCCCCACAACCGCAGGATCTCGTGCTTGGTTCAATGCAACTCTTGGTCTCTGCACGCGCACACGCTTTCATGGGAGTTCTGGACACTTCATGATGACGAGTTACGGGGCTCGTCAGCGACTTTCAATGGGACGGTCAGTCGAACAAGAACAAAAGGAAAAACAGGTTGATCGGACCTCACTTCCTCCCATCCGATTCAAATGCCCACCAATACCCAGCAAACAACACAAAGAAAAGATTCAACCAACCCTTGCCGTAGAAGAAGTAATGTGCGTGCAACAGATGAGGTCACCCAAGGGCAGGTGCACATCTTGTCATCGGGCTCTTGCTGGGGCTCTTTGTGGAATGTGCTCGCTCCACAGTCCCTGTTGGGGCTGTTGGTGTTGGCAGAACTACCAGACCACCTCGAGTGGCACACCTCGATACCTGACACTGCGAACCACCAACTCAACGGCAGCAACCACGCTTCTTCGTCGTTTCTGATGCGGTTGTCGACAGCACCACGCTTGCTGTGAAGACCAGCGGTTCAAGTAGTACTAGTATGATCAAGAGTGCGAATCTCTGTGGGAGCCGCCGCGAAGACAACCCTGCTGACAACTTCAACGCAAGTGATCCCCGCCATCGCGACAGTCGTAATCACAACCTGAGCACCAGCACCAGCACCAGCACCAGCACCGTCAAGACCACTGCTAAACCATGGATCGCATCGCCACCTGGTGACATGGAGGAATCCTTTGCGCTTGTCATGCCGGAATAGCGCCTTGGACGCGTTTCCCAGCAAGAAGCCGTTCACTGGTTGCGTCGGGGCGTTGGTGTCCAAACGTCACTTGCAGGGGTATTCTGGCCGTCCAGGATCTTCCCACCTTCACTGCAAACAAGACTCGCGCTTCCATTTGGGCTGTTTTCAACGACAAAGCGATCCACGTCGATCGCATGGTATTCGTTGACACCAACAAAACGCTGGCAGTCGCTTCAGTGGCGGAAGAGATTGAAGAATCACTTGCCAAGCCACTGTCTTTATCAACTACAGTGCACTGAGACCGGATGACTTGTTACCAGACCTACAAGTCGTGAGCTTTGACAATGTGCTCCGTCGAAAAACCAACCAACGACTTGTTGTCTCTTCCGTGTGGGCTGCGAGTGACGAGATCTGCCATCTCACCACCACCAGTGAGAGCCACACCCGCTGCTTCGCCTTTGGCGAGGTGCAGGATCGAAATCAGTGCACTGTGGTGCAGTCCGGGTTCGTGCTCGCAGCACAGCATCAATGCCTAGGCGGCATCGTGTTCAAGAACTCGTCAGGGCCTCAACTCAAAGCCGTCAAATGGGTTATTCCCGTTTGTCGAAATCGCCGTCTCGGCGGTCACAGGAATCGACTTGGCCACCAACAACTCGGTAACATGGGAGTCGACTGCACTGGAGGATCAGCTTCCACCAATATCAAGGTACCAATACCTCACGCAACTCCTTTTTGCCACCCCAAGAGCTTGGACAGACTCGTGTCAAGCCATCCTCATTGCACCAACCTTTCTGCTGACTTCTTCCGAGTGTTTTGACGAAATGAATCCCGTGACTTCCGTGGTGGTGAGTGTCGGTCGTGACGCTGGTGACCAGGAAGAGATTCCGGTCAAGTCGATGGTGACCGAGAACGCGGAGGAACCGAGCATTATCTCGTTTTATCGCATCGACCAGCTCAATACGTTTTTGCTCAAGCACGCGCACGGCCATCGATGGTAACATTTGGAAGACTACATCGTCCTGAACCCCAACGGAGAAGATGGCGTTGCCGATCACCGGCCCACAAGGGAACCCACAGCATCGGCACCTTCTGGAAAGGCAGAATTCAGTTGGCTTACGAGAGACCCCGGAAGGTGAACGCTTTTGCGAAGAAACCCTCGTTTCTTTGATGCATGTGCTCACCGCTGCGCATTGCGTACGTGGTGGCCATGCCAAATGGGTCGCTGTACATGCCTCCAAGGGTCGCAGTCCCGAAGTCATTCGCATTGCGGACGACAAGACTGTGATCCATCCAAGCTTTGGAAGTCCTGACAAGATATCGTATGCCGTGGCTATCCTGGAGTTGCGAGTATTCTTCTGCATCGGGGCAACCTCTTGTGCTAGACAACGATTCGAACAGCTTTGCAATGTCTTCGGGTCGGTCCGCACGAGCCAATGGCTTCGAGAATACGATCAAGAATCCCGTCAATGTGCTCGCTACAGCCAGAGCCACAGCCACAGTGCCAACAAATGAACCTCGCGCGTCACGTCGTTCAAAGAGGATGAATCAACTACATGCTCTTGTCAATTCAATGCTTTTTTAGCTTGGGCGGTACTGGTGCTATTGTACCACCCTCCTCTCGTTTGGTGCGTCTTTGACACGGGTGGGGCTTATTTTGACGCATGCCACGCTTGGTCTCTGCACCTTCACACGCGTGTTGATGGGAAACTGGAAGCTCTGTGGCGAGTGACAGGTCAAAGGTCCACGATGGACTGTCGGTGGAGAAAGGAATCAGTCGCCCATACCCACAAATGCAGCATTCAATGTGTGATAAGTACACGGGCCTTTCGAGAGCTTGACTCCGACACGTCCATTGTGACACGACGCGGCGACCCGTTGGAGTATCATCGTATGGGCATCAGCGTCATGTTTGGCTTTGCAACAGGCGACAAGTTCGGCGACCCCAACGTTGTCTCGTTTGCTGGTACTGATATGTTGAAATCGTTCCTGACCCAACACTCGCATGGTCATCGATGGCTTCGTTTGATCGAGATCATCGGGAAGAAGCTGAATACACATGAGATCGTTGATGAAAGCAACCATCGTCCGACAAAACGAGTTCCAATTGTAGCCGAAACAAACGTTCAGGGTGCCATTCCGTTTCTCGTGGGTCTACTGGAGACGCCAAATGGCCAACGTTTTTGCGAAGGAGCACTCATCTCCTTGATGCATGTGCTCACGGCTGCCCATTGCGTGCGAGGTGGCAACGCCAAATGGGTCGCCGTGCATTCCTCGACTGGCAACAGTCCCGAAGTCATCCGTGTCGCCGACACCAAGACATCGATCCATCCAAGTTTCGGGAAACCGTACAAGACATCCTTTGATGTGGCAATCCTGGAGTTGGAGTATTCGTCCGCCGCAGGAAGACCGATTGTACTGGACAATTCGCCAGATTTTGGCGATGAAACGCTTGGCACGGCGTACGCATATGATGTGATAGCCCGCGCAGAGACAACCCAGTCGAATGTGGTGCTTGAGATTGATTTGCCAATGTGGTCGCGTGCCAAATGCGCCAGTACGATGCCAAACATCGACCGAAGCATGATCTGTGCGGGTGGGAAGAAAGGGGAAGACACTTGTCAAGGAGACTCGGGAGGTCCTCTGGTCGTTTTCAATGAAAACAATCAGAAATACTTGGCGGGCATGGTCAGCGGAGGTTACACGTGTGGCGTGGAGGGAATTCCAGGCATTTACGCTCGCGTTGGGGAAGTCGCCAACTTTATCGATGTGCATGTGGGTGTGGATCATCGATGGCGGTTTCCACGAAAGAAGTCGGACGGTGGTGAGGTGGAGTGTCGTTCGTGTGCCAATGGTGACGGCTTTGCATCGTTCCCCACGTCAATCTCGAGTGGAGGCTCTTCGTCGCCTCTGTCGCTTCGACCCTCCAGTGCTTCGGCGCCATCGATAGACCCCGGAGTTCCACCTGGTGTGACTTCACAGATCAGTTCTTCGAAGGACCCCATCTTCAAATCCAACGAAAGCCCCACCGAGATAGCTCGTGGGTCTGCCGGTTCAACTGCATCTCATCCAGAAGGTCCAAGCTCCAACACGACGGTAGTGTCCTACGCTTTACAGCCCGGGCTTCCTGCAAGTGTTCATCATGGGGTCACTGACTTTGTGTTTGGCGAGCAAACGGACTCGTGGGTGCGGATGCTTCCAAAAGGAATGTGGGAAGCGTTGCATCGCAACGACAATGCGTTGGTGTTTTTGTCAGCTTCCGATATATCAGGACTGCAGCAAGTGATCCAGCGATTCGTTGAGCCGGCAGCAGAATCCGGTCGCGCGACTCGCACGCAACGCTTTGGGCGTTTGGACCGCGAGAACGACCACAGCGTGAGCGTCTGCAAGTTATGAAGCTGATGGCACCGAACCTCGTGATAGGAATTGATACGGCAAGGATGGTGGCCATCACGGCCAGGAACCGGGAAACCTTCATTGTTGATGCAATGGTGAACGGTAACATCGGGATTCGTGACCTTCAAGAGATGCCGATCATGTCGATCGAGGTGGAAAAGCTCGGGACTCTGCATACAGGAACGCCTTGTCCAAGAGGTCAGTGACTCTATCCGCTTTGTCACCGCCAACCATCGATTCATGTCCTGTGATCCGACCGTTAAACCGACCTGGCTTTCACTGCGAATCCGAGCACGACGCGAACGAGAGCGACTCGAGAGAGCGATCGTCGCTCCAATCACTCACGAAGACACATGTGTTTGCCCCAGCTTTCGCCGACGCGCACTTGCGAGCAAGAGGAGTGAAGAAATTGGAGAGATGGCGTAGAGATAGCTGATAGAAACGACACAGGGCTCAAACGATCTTTGGGATGCCTCTTGTGAACTCACTTGAACAATTTCATTTCTACTGGTGAGCTCGATTCTGTGGATGGTTCGCTTGGCGGTGCATATGTCTATGATGTGACGGACGCATCAGAGCCCCCGCTGTGCAAAGGATTGATGTGCCGATGTGGTCGCATGAGAAATGCACCAGCAAGATGCCAGACAGTGACAGAAGAATGATCTCCGCCGGTGGAAAGAAAGATCAAGACACTTGCCAGGGGAACTCGAAAGGTCCCTTGGTGGTCTCCGATGCAATCAACCACCCTTTTCTTGGTTGGCACGGTGACGGCTCTTCCCCCGAGCCGCCGATACCTTCTCCGCTTCCATGTAGTGCTTCCAACCAACCAGGGCTGCCTTGCCTTGGGCCATGTGCAGAATGATGCACCGCCGTCCCACCAAAGTGCAGGCGGCTCGTTTGACCTCCACGTAATGAGGTCCATGCTTCACTCGCTGGCTCGCATCGAGTCACAAGACTCTTCCTAAAAGCAATAACCAAAGCTCAAACACCTCCACAAGGGCTTTGATCGGACAATTCGCGTGATTAAACGCCGGCAGTTGACTCCTGAAAGATCCGAGATGTCCTTCATTTCCAATGGAATCTCGGTGGTTTCCACGACCACCACCCGACGTCATTGCAGTCGGCGCTTTTCTGACACTGCAGGACTCGTCGTTGCGCGATTGCAACTCTGAAGGTCCACACTTCTGGATTGAATGGATTGAATGGGGAGCGACGGGCCCTTTGATCTCAATGGGACTGTCGGTCAACCGAGCCTTCCTCCACAACCGTTTTCGCCGTCAAAGCAAATCAAAGACAGACAGACAGACGGACGGACCAAGACCGCACATTGAGGTGACAATAGCAAATGAAGTCACGAGAAGCAACCGCACATCTGGTCATCGCGCTCTTGTTCTTGCTGTGGCGTCCTTTGGTCCATGCGGTGCACACTAACCTTCGTGCCAGCGCGTCCTCCACTTCCTCCTCCTCGGACCTCGATGGAAGCATCAGTCTGGCGGTCAACTCCTCAAGTGCGAACCTCAGTGGAAGCCCCGGTGAAGCCACTACTCGTGATGGCAAGCGCAACGGAAGTGATGCCAGTCCCGCCTCCAAGAACAGCCAGAACTCGACCATCCACCAATTCTCCGAGCCTTGGGTTGCACCGCCACCCGATGGAGTTCCCGAATCGTTCGCGCTGGTCACCACCAAGTACTCTTTGGATGCTTTCACAAACAAGCAACCGTTGATAGGGTGCGTTGGTGCACTGGTGTCCACGCATCACTTGCTGCTGGATGTGATGTGCCTCAATGAAGTGCTGGCGCCAGTTATTGATGCCCACATCCACCAGCACGCCTCCTCGGACTCGACGGATGGCATCCTTTTGGCTTTTTTCAACAACAAAGCGATTGCCATCGTTGTCATGGAACCGGTGCCTTCGAACAAGTCACTGATGGTCGCTAGGCTTGCTGAACTAGTAGATGAATCGCTCGCCAAGCCACTGCAGTTGGCAACAAACGCACCAAATACCAACGACCTGTTGCCCGACGTGCAAGTTGTGAGTTTTGATGAAGTATTGAATCGAAACACCAGTCAAAGACGGGTTACTTCGTCGATATGGACCCCTCGCCATGCTGTCTGCACCGCGCAAACCAGTCGCGCCAACTGTTTTGCCTTTGGTCAAGTTCAGGATCGACTGCAACATGTTATGGCCCGATCGAGCTTCGTGGTCACGACACGAGAGCGTTTTCTTGGTGGTATCGTGCGAAGGACAAACCATTCGATTAGTGGGTTGTTTGCATTTGTTCCAATCAACGACGCACTTCAAGCAGAGATCAACAGGATCACCGGTGACGCTGCCATGTGGAGTTTCTCCCAGGAACTACAACCGACCCATTCTCTTCCAGCGATTTCGCGATATCAGTACCTCACTCGACTGCAGTTTACATCCCCGAGAGCGTGGGGAGACTCGTGCCAGGCCGTGCTCATCGCGCCGACTTTTGTGCTGACTTCTTTCGAGTGTTTTGATCCACACAACCCGGTGACTTCTGTCGTAGTTGGTGTTGGCCGCAAAGTTGGTGACCTTGAAGAGATTCCGGTCAAGAACCAGGTCGCGGAAAGTGCTGTTTTGCTGTTGGAGCTGCAAGTTGCGTGTTCTTTTGCTCCGGTGATCCTCCTGGAAGAGATTGCAACCGATACCAGCGACGCTGAGCCAGTTTTGGTTCACTCCTCCATTGAAGGTGCGACGGATCTCGAGGTTGTCACGGAGCGACTGCATTTTGTGGCAAACGAGAGTGCTGCATGTAACGGCCCTGGTTCCATCAGAACCAACCGCGAGGTGCGGTGTGTGATGAATATGCATGCGTTTCAGGGACTCGACATGGCGACTTCAATCGTTCCACGCCGTGGTGATCCTTTGGAATACCATCTCGTTGGGATCAGTGTGATGTTTGGATTCGCGGCTGGCGAACAGGTGGACGACCAACGATTTGTCGCGTTTCATCGCGTGGACATACTGAAACCTCTTCTCAAGAAGCACGTTCATGGGCATCGATGGATCTCTTTGATGGACATCTTCCTTTCGAACTCTCCTGTCAGCGATCTTTTCCCGGTCAACGCTCACAGACCAACCAAAGAGCCGACACCACCGAAACGATCTGGAACCATCACCGGGGCAGCTCTTCCTTTCCTCGTGGGTCTTCTGGAGACACCCAACGGTCAACGCTTTTGTGAAGGAACACTCATTTCCTTGATGCACGTGCTCACTGCAGCCCATTGTGTGCGAGATGGTCATGCCAAATGGATCGCCGTCCACTCTTCCTCTGGCAACAGTCCGGAGGTCATTCGCATCGCTGAAGAGAAGACCGTGAAGCATCCAAGCGTGGGGAGTCCTTACAAGACTTCTTACGATGTGGCTGTCCTAGAGTTGGAATATGCCTCAGCTTCGGGGCGACCCATTATGCTCGACAACTCACAAGACTTTACAGATGAATCGATCGCCACAGCGCTTGTGTACGATGCGACAGAGACCACCACGTCGAACGTGGTGCGCGCGATTGAATTGCCCATGTGGTCGCATGACAAATGCTCCACTAAGATGCCCAACATCGACAAAAGCATGGTCTGTGCGGGTGGGAAAGCTGGACAAGACACTTGCCAAGGAGACTCCGGTGGTCCTTTGGTGGTGACGGATGAAAACCACCAACCATACTTGGCTGGCATGGTGAGCGGAGGTTACAAGTGCGGCGTTGAAGGTGTTCCAGGCATTTACGCTCGTGTGGCCGAAGTGGCGAACTTTATCGACGCACACGTGGGCGTGGACCATCGTTGGCGGTTCCCACGATGGAAGTCGCAAGGTAACGATGTGATTTGTCGAGATTGTGGTAACGATGAGAGAGATGGTTCTCTCTCGTCCTCCCACATTCGTCTGCAGTGGACGACCTCGATGCCATCGACTCGTCCTGTCGTTCCACCTTCTGTCACACCACGAACAAGTTCTTCCACCACACCAGTGTTCAAATCCAGTGAAAACACGACTGCGACATCACGAGAAGCGGGTAGCTCCGATGTTGATCGACTCGGAGACCCCACCACAAATCCTGTCCGTCAGCCATTCATGTTGCCCCCTGGTCTTCCAGCAAATGTGGTTCGCGGGGTCACCGACTTTGTGTTTGGCCAGCAAACAGACTTGTGGGTGCGCCTGTTTCCAACGGGAATGTGGCAGAACCTCCATGACCCGAACAAGTCGTTGGTGTTTTTGTCTTCCGGCAATTTGACTGGAATGCAACAAGTGATCCAGCAGTTTGTCGATCGGGCAACACATTCGGGTCGCGCGACTAACCAGCACCGCTTTGGCGACTCGAATTGGTTGCAAGAGCACACTTCGCAGGTCTGCAAGGTGAAAAGCTGATGCATCATGCTTCGCCTGGGTGGAGGGGCGTTGGGTAGTGCTGTTAACTCGCGACTTGACAACCGTGTTGGTGGTGGTGGATGTTCGACCCCGGATCATCGTCGTCTCGTTCCACCTTCGGTTGTTCCACGGAACTATTTTTCATGAAAGACCAGAGTTCCAATCGAGCGAGAACACGACTGTCTTTACTGGAGGAGCGGACGACCAAGGTGCAAATCACCCTCGAGTCATGCATACGAGGTTGACGTTGCTTCCTGGTCAACAACCTCGGCTTGTTCTTCATGGCGTGACCGGCATTATGTTCGGCAAACAGACGACGGACTCATGGGTGCGCTTGTTTCCAACAGGAATGCGAAAGGTTCTGCACGACAAGAGCAGATCGTTGATGTTTTGATTGTTACCAGCAGTGAGAACGAAGAGAGAGAGAGAAAGAAAGAGGCAGACGAAGTGCACACTGGTGATAGAGAAGTGGATGAGACACGATGTCGATGCGTTTCTCAAAGGAGCCGAATCAACGACGTTGTGGCCCACTGGACGCCAATCGAATCGAAATCGATAAACCTGTCAGAACGGAGGCAGATCGAATTAACCCAATGGATCTTGGATGGTTCATTGTCAAGTCACAACCACAGTTGAGTCCCCCCTTCCCCCCCGCTCGTTCGATCTTTATCCACGCTTGGCGTCTTTACACCTGGCACACTTTGATGGTGTTTCTGGACTTCATGTCGAGTGACGAGCCAACCTGGAAAGGTCCCAAAGCCCCAGTGCATTGTCGGCGACCACTCACCAGTTCCAGTGCAAGTTGCCAACATCAGCTTCTCCACTCTCCAAGAGCTGACGCCGAGGATGAAGTCACGTGGTGCTCCAGATGTTGTCACAGGACTCTTGTTGGTGGTGTCTCTGTGGAGCGTGGTGTCTTCGACTGGTGACGAAGGCGCAGGCACCAACCTCAGTCTGACCAACAACTCTTTGTCGTCGGAGTGGGATGGTAGCCTCACCACCGACAGCAGAAGCAACAACAACAATTCAACCACAAGCAACACCAAGAATCACGGTGGCAACGCAAGTGACGACAACCGCAGTGACCTTCCCGACCGAAGCCTTCGTCACCCCTCCGTTGAGCCATGGATCGCGCCACCACCAGACGGCGTAGAAGAATCTTTTGCGCTTGTCACGGTCGACGTCGCTGGTGATACGTACACGACCAAGACATCCTTTGCAGGTTGTGTTGGTGCGCTGGTGTCCGTGCGTCACTTACTGGTGGATGGGAGCTGTGCCCAAGAGATGCTTTTGGGGCTTTCCTCCTTGGCTCCAAAAGCCACCACCTCCACTGCCAGAACCAGCACAACCAGCTCTTCACCTCCCATGGTTGCGTTGCTCAGTACCAGATCCTTTGAAGTGGATCGCTTGATGCCCATCGGCCCAAACAACTCGCTGGCTCTCGTTGCCTTGGTGGAAGAAGTGGAAGCAGCGGTCGCCAGGCCATTTGCAATGCCAACCAACCAAGCAACTCCCAACGAAATGCTGTCGAATCTTCAGGTGGTGAGCTTTGATGACGTGTTGCGCGGCAAAAACAACCAAAGGCTTGTTGCTTCCTCTGCGTGGATTCCTTGTGCCAGACATGTCTGTCGAGTCTATGATCCAAGCGTTGCGAGCTGCTTTGCGTTTGGCCAAGTCGAGCATCGACAACGATATGGTTTGGTGCAAGCGGGCTTTCTGATCACGTCCCAAGACCATGTGCTTGTTGGCGTTGTATCCAAAGCTTCGCGTGAACAGGTGCAGCCTTCAAATGGATTGATTCCCTTTGTCCGAATGGACAAACACGTGCGAGATGCGCTTGACAGGGCGACCGACTTTGCTCTCTTTTGGAAGTACTCTGACGATTTGCGACCGAATGGTTTGCTCTCCCTTTCGAGGTTCCAGTACCTCACGCAACTCATGTTCGCAATGCCAAAGCCGTGGACAGACTCGTGTCAGGCTGTGCTGATCGCACCGACTTTTGTGCTCACTTCGTCCGATTGCTTTGATGAGAGGAACCCAGTGACTTCTGTTGTGGTGGGAATCGGCAGTCGTGGCAACGGTGGCTTGGAAACGATCCCAGTCAAAGCAACAAAGGTGGAGGGTGCTGCAATGCTGCTGGAACTCGGCTTTGTGTGCTCCTTTTCGCCTGTCAGTTTGGTGTCTACGTTTGCACAAGACACTGGCGATGCTGATCCCGTGCTTGTTCACGTCGACATGAACGGCACGACTGGTCTAAAGGTGACTACGGAGCGGATGCACTTGATAGCCAACGAGAGTATCTGTGGTGCCGCGCGCCAAGTCCCCGGGAAAACAACCAACGATCCCACGAGTACTGTGGGATGTGTGCAGAGTGTTGCATCGTTTCAAGGCTTGGAGCCTGAGACCAGCATGGTTCCACGACGTGGCGATCCGGTGGCATATCAACGCAAGAGGTTTAGTCTAATGTTTGGCTTTGCGACGGCGGTGGTGCCTGTCGACTCGAGTGCTGTCCTTTTTCATCGGGTAGACTTGATGGGAGCTTTTCTGAGCAAATACGCCCGTGGCTATCGATGGCATCGCATGGTCGACATCCTCGGCACAGAGCCAGATCTGAACGAGGAGCAAGAAGACAACGTCATTCGGGAGCCTGTGCCACCGGTAAAAGGGTTCCTGACCCCAGGTGCTTCAGTTGTTGAAGCGATTCCGTTTCTCGTGGGTCTACTGGAGACGCCAAATGGCCAACGTTTTTGCGAAGGAGCACTCATCTCCTTGATGCATGTGCTCACGGCTGCCCATTGCGTGCGAGGTGGCAACGCCAAATGGGTCGCCGTGCATTCCTCGACTGGCAACAGTCCCGAAGTCATCCGTGTCGCCGACACCAAGACATCGATCCATCCAAGTTTCGGGAAACCGTACAAGACATCCTTTGATGTGGCAATCCTGGAGTTGGAGTATTCGTCCGCCGCAGGAAGACCGATTGTACTGGACAATTCGCCAGATTTTGGCGATGAAACGCTTGGCACGGCGTACGCATATGATGTGATAGCCCGCGCAGAGACAACCCAGTCGAATGTGGTGCTTGAGATTGATTTGCCAATGTGGTCGCGTGCCAAATGCGCCAGTACGATGCCAAACATCGACCGAAGCATGATCTGTGCGGGTGGGAAGAAAGGGGAAGACACTTGTCAAGGAGACTCGGGAGGTCCTCTGGTCGTTTTCAATGAAAACAATCAGAAATACTTGGCGGGCATGGTCAGCGGAGGTTACATGTGTGGCGTGGAGGGAATTCCAGGCATTTACGCTCGCGTTGGGGAAGTCGCCAACTTTATCGATGCGCATGTGGGTGTGGATCATCGATGGCGGTTTCCACGAAAGAAGTCGGACGGTGGTGAGGTGCAATGTCGGTTTTGCAACCACGATGATGGAGTTGGGGGTGCACCAGACAACAGTCCGCCATCAGTGTCATTTAGTGCCGGTGTTGCATCGACTCGTCCTATCATTCCGCTTCCTGTTGCCCCACAAACCACTTCCTCCTATCCACCCGACTTCAAATCCAGCGGGACCACCAACGAGTCATCCAAAACATCTGGCAATGCACCAAGTTCAGCTGCAACTGGGTGTACAAGATCGTACACTTTGGCGCCAGGGCTTCCAGCGAGTGTTCATCGTGGAGTCACCAGCTTTGTGTTTGGCGAACAAAAGGACTCTTGGGTGCGCCTGTTTCCAAAAGGAATGTGGGAGGCGCTGCACAACAACGACAAACGGTTGGTGTTTTTGTCTTCCAAGAACTTGTCAGGACTGCAGCAAGTGATCCAGCGATTTGTCGACCGTGCCGCAGAGTCTGGTCGCGCAGCCCGCAGGCGATGCTTTGGCGAACTGGATTGGGAAAGAGCCCACGCGTCGAACGTCTGCACACTCGACGTTTGACGTGCTTCCATGGGCACAGATGCAAGTTGTCTTTAGAGAGAAGGTACCGTTAGGGTATTATGTGAAGTATATGAAAGCTGCTGGCGCCACGCGATGACGCGCGACCTGCGATTCGAGTACACGACTGAGTTTTGCGAGTGCTGTGCCAGCGATTGGCCATCCGATGCTCGGTCACCTTCAACATGAGATCAGTCCTCTTCCGTTGGCGCTTACACTAGCTGCGCGCTCGAAGAGCAGACCGCTGTTCGACATGCAGAAAGACTCGGGCATTGGATTATCTCCCCACAACCGTCTGATTGCGCTGTTGATGGATCCAGTCAAACTGAAATGTAAAATCCACTCCTACACACCAGTGACCGCATCAGTTCACCCATCAGAGCATTCGAGTGGCACCTGGACAAGCCACAGCGCACCAGCCAAAGACCGGCACGGCAACTCACCAAAGTGGAAGAACCTCGAGGTCACAATCTGAGGCAGAAAGAAGCACATTTTGCCCTGTACATCAAAGAAATGGGTCTCGAGGACAAACCCCAAGTGATGTAACACGTTCATCTTGTATTTCCACTTGATCAACACCAAAAAAAACACCAACGAAGCCCATTCCAGAGTGGCATAAAACATGATGTTGGCCACCGAATCGCCAAACTTGGCGTCGTCCATGGACTCGAGATCCAAGTTGTACTGCTTGTTGGGCCCGTAGAACGTGACGCTGGAATACGCCGCTGGGGTTACATCACATACACGCACACCACCCAGTGACATCGTTAGACCATCCATCCCGTGCATTCATCACGTGCATCCATCATATGCAAGACAAATACACGCACCAAAGATCAACGGGATGACCGACTCAATGTACTCGACCAGCACCACATACTCGATCATGTACATGAACGCCAGAGTCTCATGGAGCAACTCCACTTGGCTCTTGAAGACGTTTTGCTGAGCTTCGGCACTCAAGTTCTCGAGGACCCCATTCGTGGTGTGTGATCCCGACCGCTTTGCAATGGCTTTGTGTTCATGCAATACACCATTCTGCGCATTGTCGATCCCATGGAACCAGCGAAACACTCTCGAAGCGAGTGCATTCCGCTTAAACTCGACGCCATTGGACGGGTCCATTCGGATTTGGGGCTCTCCGCGAAGCTTTTGCGCATTCCCTTGCGCAAACGACACGCTCCACTCCACGACATTTTCAAAGCTGGTTTGTTTGCCGATCTGACGGTTCAAGAGCACATCCAATTGATAGGTCTTGTAGATCAGTTGGCGCACTGCAAACCACATGTGCAATGCGTCGATCGTCATGATCACCACCGACACCGTCTTGGAAGACTGGGCGCCACTCATGCACATGGCGGAATAGGCCGAGTTGAACAATTCCACCGTGAACGCCGTGCTGGCTGCGACCATGTCTTGTACATGCGCAAAGCACATCCGCGCGACACCAATCAACAACGACTTGAGCACGAGCAACAACGAGATGTACACAAATTGTGCATACCCATGCAGATAGCGAAAGCCGACCATGTAAATGGGGTAAATCAGCAGCAACGAACAGTTGAAGACAATGATTTTCTTGTACTTGTAGATGAGACTGTGGGTGGCTTCGGTCGAGCTGGTCGTGTTGCTGCGCATCAATAGCTGTCTGTCCTGGGAGACTCGAGCTTGATTCGCCAAGTGTTTGGAGTTGGCTTCGAGTCGTTTCAAAGTGAATCCCAGGATCATGACCATGAAAGGGCCGGTCAACGCGAGCGCGATGGGAATCCCAAACGGCAGAGGAAACCAAGTCCAAGAGCTCACGAGCATGTGCATGCCGGTGTGCATGAACCCGTACAGGATCGGCAGCGCCGTCTTGAGTCGCCAATCCGAACTGAGTCGTCGGGACACGTAAAACGTTCGCTGCCAGCGCAAGGATTCGATGCCCAGAGCAGCCAAAAGCCCCAGCATGGCGTAAAACGTTGGATTGCGTCGCCATCCTCCTTCTGGTTGCTCCAATGGCAACGAAAAAATCCCCGCAACCAAAGCCAACGCTGGTAAGGGCGTCACCACCATGACCAACACCAGCCACGCGACACTCGTGGTACTGCGATACTCGTGAAACGATCGTAGCCTGGACACGGAAAAGTTGCCATTCAATTCTTCGTACACATGATCGGCGAAATGTTGCAGGCACGAAGTCGACGCCAAATGCTTGCGGTTGTCATGCGTGTAAGCCGTCAGGATGCGAAGATTCGTGGATGCCTTGCGGGACGACGATGAAGCATGCTGACCGCGCTGCGGCGGCTTCACTACCGAGACAGGAAGGATCTTGATCATGCCTTTGCCCATTATACTGACGAGAATCGCTTGCTGTGCGCTTTGCTTTCGAGCGTCAAAGCCGTTGGCTTTCTCGTTGTTGGAAGGACTCGCGTCACACAACAAACCTCCACGAGATGTAGCAACGCTCAACGTGCCAGCAAAAATAGACAGCCCTCCGCCCTCGGCCCTCGCCCCCCCCCCCCCCGCCCCAGCCAAAAGAATCAGCGTGAGAATGACAAGACTCCATATGTGTATTGCCTCCATCCATAAAGTTGATCTCTTGCTATCGGCATTTCCTCACGCCGCTAATCCGACCCGCCACGCAACGGCCTTGAGCTTTGACGTTGCGCTGAGGGTCGTGACATCCTCTGGTGATTGAATGCACCGGCGGATCTTCAGAATATCTACCGCCATATGCGAATGCATCGCCACAAGGCATACTGGAAACCTGCGACCAACCTCGAACTCACACTTGCACAGTGCGATCATCCTTGTTGAACCTGTCACGGTTGTGGTGGCGGTGACGTCGAAAGAGACATCCAACGCCAGCCTGTCCACGCCACAACACACCAATCCATTTCTTCCACAATGGATTTCTTCGAAGCGACACACATGCAGAAACGAAAACCCTCGGGAGGGGCCACGGCACCTCGACAAGAGAAAAACAAAGGTAATAGACCCAATTCTTCGTTGTTCGAACCTGGTTGGATGCCAATCCGAAGTCTGAAGACCAACCACACTTGGCTGGATCTCATGCTACCTCGCAGCACCTAGGACTGACCAAATGCTAGCTTCAGCAGTAGTGCGAGTCGATCCACAGCGCCACGCACTGAAGAGGGAGGAATGGAATTGAGACTCGCGCAACATCCAGCCCATCATCCAATGCAAGCAAGGTTTCTGTTTGGCTTGGTCATCAATGGCCCCGGGCCGACCGCGTGCTCCTTTTGCTCCGCATTTACCCACTCAAATTGCCATGTGGCCCTACGGCAAAGTCACTTGCTCACGAGTGGACTGTTGCAACAGTCGGATCAACCGTCGACTCTTGCGCATCCTTTACGGTCCATCAGGTCGTCGTCACGGCATCACGAAGAACTTGCAGATCGCGTTCTCCGTGTTCAATCACAGAACGCGATCTGCAAGTCGTCGTCACGGCATCACGAAGAACTTGCAGATCGCGTTCTCCGTGTTCAATCACAGAACGCGATCTGCAAGTCGTCGTCACGGCATCACGAAGAACT
>JAMFLO010000397.1:0-29687 GCA_027475765.1 Paralagenidium karlingii
TCCTGACATCTCATGAGACTGTTGGGTTGTTTGTATAACATATCAGATAGACAAACCTCACTTATTATCCTTTTAGGAAAATATCCACTTCGTCACATCGTGTTGTCTGCCGCCTTTCGAAAATGGTCCATCTTGCACCCTGTGCTGATACAATTGACGCGAGAAGTCAGCTCATCTCTCCATCAACCATGGTTTTAGACATCAGGGCTTACCAGACTCCATTGTATCCGCTTTACAGCGACATTTTGGAACACCCTGTTCGACACCCTTGGGACTCAACTTCACATGCCATCTGCTCGACATCCTGAGAGCGATGGACAGACCGAGCGAGTCAATCGAGTTGTTGAAGATGTGCTGAGAAGCTTTTGCCTCTTGTCGAGTTCGCATGAACAATGCTGTCCATTTCAAGCACTGGTTACACACCATTCTTCGTGAACCACCTGAAGAATCCACAGCTTCCAGTTCACATGTCATTATCCGCGCTCAACTCGCCGACTCAGACCCTCAAATCTTTGGCTGAGTTCTTAGATCAACGCACAGCAGTTCTTCAACATGTTCGTGATTCCCTCGTCAAGTCTCAAGACAGACAGAGGTCCAATTCTGATCAATCTGGTCGCAGCAATTTTGAACAGTTCCATCCAAATGATCTTGTGCTGCTCTCGACAAAGGGGTTGTCTGAGAGTGCTCTGAAAGAACTCCTTCCACGCCACAATGGAACCAAGTTGTTGCCACGATTTGTCGGACCCTTTCCGGTCGACAAATGATCTCTGATCAAGCATATCGATTGAGTCTTCCGCCCAACTGCCAACTGCATCCCGTGTTTTACGTCGGTTAACTCAAACGTTACACTTTTGGCTCCAGCTACTTCTTCTTCTTCGCCAAATGTTCGGCCATCTTCTCTACACAACACTTCAAACGTTCCGTCATGCGAGCTTGTTCCGTTAGAATCTGTTCGACCGTTGAAGACGTTCGACTTGACGCTGTACCGCCGTTCTCATGGCTTGTTGGTCCAGCGACCAACAACTCAGTCAAGCGTTGTGACTTCGACTGAACACGAGTCTGCACCTTTGCTGGATCCACCACCTCTTCTCCCAGCGTTATCGCCGTCCACAACTCTTGCGTCTCAACCAAGGCGCCTTGGCAATTGGTGGCGACGCGACTGTGGCTCGGTCGTACTCGTTCTTCGCCTTTGCGATCATCTCCTCCAGCGAAGCCACCGTCGCGTCGTCACCCAATCCCGTCGTCGTCCTTTGAGCGCTTCGAGGTGGAGCGCCTTCTGGCGGGAGCAGACGATGTCGTCGCACTGGAAGTTGCATTGTCGACTTGTGAATCTGCGAGGGCGGTACAACAAGGGATAACCTTATTGCACCAGTCAAAGTGGTTGCACAACAAAAGTTCCCAAACCGGGACTCGAACCCGGGTCGCGTGGGTGAAAGCCACGTATCCTAACCGCCTAGACTATTTGGGAAGATATCTTCACGAGTCAACTATATGATGAACGGCGTTGATCTCTCACCGGTCACACCAGTTGTACACCAACAAATCCAAATCCACCCAAAAGGGAGAAATCCACGCACCAACAGCATGGGCTTCCAGATTGAGACCATCAAGGCCGGGTAAATACTGGGTTTTGTTGCTGTCAACCACATGACAATCCATGGAAAACATTGGAGATTGGATGGGACTGACGGTCCCACATGCTTTGCTTTCTCTTTGTGACCCAGTGACGGTCAAAACTTTCCTCGCGATGGCCAAACCGTGACCGTCCACTACGTCGGCACGCTCACCAACGGCTCCAAATTCGATTCCAGTCGCGATCGCAACCAGCCTTTTCAGTTCAAAGTGAGTTTTCTTCGAAGGCTCTGAGGTTTCTGTTGAGTTGGACTGACACCACAACATGGCAATCTGACTGGATGCCATGGATGATGATGCACTGTAGTTGGGCGCTGGCCAAGTGATTCGTGGATGGGACGAAGGCGTCAAGCAGGTGGAAGTGTTTGAATCGTTCTCTGTATAAGGGTGGAGACTGAGTGACATGCTTTGTTTGGACTTGCAGTTGAGTCTGGGTCAAGTGGCGAAGCTGACGCTCCCCCATGAATACGCCTACGGTGAACGTGGCTACCCACCAATCATTCCACCCAAGGCGACCCTCATCTTCGAAGTCGAATTGATCTCTTTCAAGTAAACTTGCAGAACAACAAGAGTGTGTTTATACAGCCCGAGAGAGAGAGAGAGAGGGAGGGAGACAGAGAGAGAGAGAGCGAGAGGTGTGCGAGACTTCCTTGGTGGGTATTGGACAGAGAGCGCTTCAAATAGTGTAACACAGCCCAAGTCAAAACACAAAGAGTGAGCACAATGGACGATGCGGTGTTGGTGTCTTCTTTCATGGTCTTGTGGCATTTGGTTCCTGTTGTGGTGCAGCTCTTGCAGGCCGGTTGAGGCACCAGAGTGGTTGCGCGCTCACTATTTATAGTGGAAGTGACAAGCCCCACCTCATGAGCTTTACCCTGGAGACCCTCAAGGCCGGGTACTCAGTGATCGAATCCTTATGTGGACTGCTTGAATATTTGCTTTGACGGCGTTGCATCGCTCTCCCTGTGTGTATTCTGCACCAGAGATGGGATCCATTTTCCGAAAGATGGGCAGACTGTTCGCGTGCATTACGTGGGCAAACTGAGCGACGGCACGATGTTTGATTCTAGTCGAAACCGCGGCCGCCCCTTTGAGTTTAAAGTGCGTGAGAAGAAAGAATCTCGTTCTTTGATTATCTAGCAGCACTGACGTTTGTTTGGCTTCCTTTGGTCAGCTGGGCTCTGGCAGTGTCATTCGTGGATGGGAAGAAGGAGTGAAAAAGGTGAGCATTCCTTGCAGAGTGTACTTGCGACGATGACTGAACGTTTTGATTCGTGGTGATGGGTCGGTAGATGTGTCGAGGTCAAACGGCGCGACTCATCCTTCCTCCCGAGTATGCGTATGGGGACACTGGATATCCACCTGTGATTCCACCCAAGGCCACGTTGATCTTTGAGATTGAGTTGCTCACTTTCTCCGAGGAATAACAAAACAATTCACTTCAGATGATTCTTTCTTGTTCCAGTTTGCTTTACAGTCCTATCGAGAAGGATGAGACCTGGCAGAAGGTGTTCTCAAGAAGATGCTGCCACAACGGCTTCGAAAACAACACGAAAGGACGAAAAAAAAATGCTGCTAGCACAACTTGGGAGTGCTTTTGACATCAGAGGTGATTTGGAGGTCTATCGATTTGGTTCTTCACTGTCAGGCTCGGAACTGTCCTCATTTCATTATGGTGTATTATTGCACGTCAGCTTTCTTCTTGCGTGCAATGAAGGCTGCTTTGTCGCAGTTTTTGGTCGACAGCATGGAGTTAAAGTAGCGCTTTTCGTGCACCTCCAAAGCCGAGCAGGGTTTACCCCCTGGGGTCCTTCTGCCTGCAGAGTTGTTGTTGTTGTTGCTGCTGTTGATCGGTTCTTTGTGGAACGTTGGATAATAGGGGCACGGCGTCGAGCTCAAGATGCTTGGACCGTACTTGTTGCCTGTCAAAGTGGTGGTTCGCACGCCCGAGAGAGTTTGCGAAGTCACGGTGCACGTGAAATCCTTCTTGGTCATCCATTTGGTCGGCTCCACCTTTCGCCAAACAGGCGAAAACACCATTTCAGCTGTCGAAGCCTGCGGTTCCCCGCGAGCTGATTTGCTTGGCGAGGAGGAAGACGAGGATAAAAGAGTCGACTTGCAACTGGGATCCGAGCCACTTCGTTGTTTTGGAAATCGCATGGGCGGTTGAATCTCTTTGCTCTTGTCTCTTCGCGGATCGAATTTGTCGGTGGGCGATGGGTCGCCTTCGTCGCGTAGTGAAAACTCCTCGTCCGACGCCAAAACAGCTTCCTTGTCAAGTCGTTCAACACATTCGCCACCACCTTTGTACTTGGCTTGTGGTTTGTATTTTCCATGTGCCATATGGCTCAATCCGAGCTCCTTATCTCGTTCGCGTTGGCGTGGTCTACAATAGTTGTTCCAAAGAAACACATGCACCTGAGCGTACGCAACCATCGTCACACCCCAACGACGATACTGTGAACTCACACGTAGGCATTGATTGAGACAGCATCTTGAGCGTATTGTTGTATCCATTGTTGCTTGGAGATCTGTTGAGTCCAGTCATGAACGCGGCTCAGATAATCCTCGTACATCTCATCGCTGTGACAGGCACAACCAAATGGTCAGTCTTGGGTTCCGTGAGGTCCATTAGCAAATGAGACCGAGGAAGTGTCGGGGAAGGGAGGAGGACAATACATACGTTGTTTTGCCGTAGAGTTCGAGGATTTGTTCTTCTCGTTGCTGTTTGGTGGGCATGCGACGCGCACCTGCCTTCCGATCAGCTTGCTCCTTCTTCTTTTTCCACGCGACGAGATCCAAAGAGAACATTTGACATCAGCAGATCGAGCTCTCAATGGCAGAAAGGAATTGGTTGCCCGCTTTACTGCGTTTGCTACAAACTAAAGATAGGTCACTTGCATTCTCTGATCTCGGCGGCAACCATCGCCGCAACGGGACGATGCAATGGACTGGGGCTCATGCAGCAAACGATCCCATCGATCGGTTTGCTTGTGGGTGTCGATCTCTGACCGACTTGGTTGATCCGGCAGCGAAAGATGGTGCGACCGACACTCCAAGAGCCAGTGCGTGACTGGAACACACCCATCGAATGCTGCCAGCCTTGTCACAGATTTTCTCGAGGCCACCCACGATCTTGAGTTCGGTCCATTTCTTCTCTGGGTCAACAAACTGCAACAGATCGCGCATTAATTGCTGTTTCTCAGCTGACTCGAAACACGTGCGAATAGCTCGACTTTGGTCCTGCAGTTGTGCTACGATTTCATCGGGATCGTCCATGTGTTGCTGGAGTTCCCGGTTTGTTTTCGCCAACTTCATCATGCCTTCGACCGAATTCGTGATGCTCTCGACGGCGTGATCACCATCAAAGGCTTGTGACAGCACTTGCTCTGTCCATTTAGGGAGATCACAACCTCGAAATGCTCCCGAAACAAGGTTCTGTAGTAACCCGAGACCAGGAAGTCCCACCACAGCACTCGCGACCCCGGCGATTTTCAACAACACGGCAGCACAGCGAAGTACCGGAAGTGCGCTCTGCACAAAACGAGGCGACGCACGAACTCGAATGCGATGCTGGCTGGGACATGCACTACAGGGAATCATTGAGTGGAGCCCTTCACCATCAAACGCCGCATCACATAGCAGTTTTAACTCCATGTCTTGGCTGCCCAATGAATTCCACGAGCAAAAGCGAGACAGAGTCGTCGCCTGTTTTTGGTCGGACGAGCCATCAACATGATCCTGCCATGGCACAAGTACCCAAAGACATGGCAGATTGAGCTTTTCTTGCTGCCAGATCATCTGCCGCTGTCTTTCCAACAGTGAAGTCACGTGTTGTTCCATTTCGTGTATCTGACGCTGCATCTGAGACGCCTTCCAGAGCGTTGTGTTAAAGCCTCGAAGCACGTGATTCTTGAGGATCTCACGAAACGTTGGTCGACTCATTGGATCACGAGACGTGCAGTCTCGAAGAAATCGTTCGGTTGGTTTCGAGAGATCCAATTCCCGCAACGTCTGATCAAACGTAAAGTCAGGATGTGCAATGCGTTGGATGATCTGAAATGCAGGCAGCCCTTGAAATTCCACGAGTACTCTTCCTTGCATCTGATACTTCATCCACAATACGCCAAAGCACCACACGTCGAACGAGGCAGCAGCACGCAGTGACGAGGATGCGGATTCTTGGATTGCTGGCGTCCCATGCCTTTTGACCAACTCAGCAGCCAACTCGGGAGGGCAGTACTCTGGACTACAATCCTTTGGGACGAACTCGTGCATTCGACAGCAATTCTCGAAATCGATCAGCTTGAACTCTGGAAACCCGTCCGCGAAGTTCACCACGTTTTCCAGTTTCACATCGCAATGAACGAGACGAGCCTCCGAATGAAGAAAATGAAGGCACTCGGCAATTCTGGTCATTGTCGGCACGGTTTGGTCGGAGATGGCTCTTTTTCCATACTCTGCGATCATCTGCTTCAGGTTTTTCTTGCCCAACTGCATCACCAACGCCATGCACGGGCGATCCTTGAACAATGCGTTCTCCGAAAAGTCCACTGATTCCACGATGAACTGTCGGCTTTCGGGAAGTTGTGCCAATACGTGAAGCTGTTTGACTTCGTTGAGGCCTTGCAACCGCATCTTCCGGTCGTATATCTTGACCATCACCGCTTTCCCAAAGAAACCTTCGGTACATCCTTCAACGAGTTTATTGCGTCCTTCATAGCACATTGAACGCTTGGCTGTGTTGACCATGTACTTTCGTCCATTCATTTTAATACAGGCTGGCTGTGGTGGTGGTGATGGTGGAGACAACTGAGGTGAGAGGGTTAATGTGCATCGAACACCAGTGTCGGCGCAAGCTTCAACCTCTTGGGATGGCCTTTCCACGTTTTCGCAGAGCTGCGAGTGCTCTTCTCGTTCCACCGCTTGGTGGTGAGGTGATCCTCCGTAAGGAGCATCAGAATGACTAGCATTGAACTGCGTTGTTGGTTGGACTGGGACTTCCACTGATTGATTCACAAGGGTTGGCCGTGATTTGACATTCACGCCGGCAGATCCGGTTGCTGGAGCCATTGCCTTTGGTAAACTCAACGATGAAAAGGACGAGATGTGGGTTTCTGCCATGGACCATGACGAGCCCGACGAGCCCTCTCGTCGTTCACTTAACAGCGTGTGGTGATCAACTGAATCCAAAAGTTTAGCTTTGTGGTCACTCTTTTGATCCTTCGTGGTGTTGCCTAACAACTCACGTCGACCACCACGACTTGCTGATTTGGCACGTGTGGGAATCACAAGACTCTCGAGCTTGGGTAGAAGCTGCTTCCACAACTGGCATATTTCTTTTGCTGTACTATCTTCGAGTGAACTTGATTCGCCATTAACACTATTACTCTCATCCGGATCTCTTTGCACACACGCACAAACCTCTTGTAACAGTTGGGGATCGATAAGCCGCGAAGCATCGAGTTGCTGCTTTAGAAGCTGTTGCAATGCAAGCAAAGCATGACGTCGAATTTGAACTGACTCCAACACCACCACATTCACCAGGAATCGCAAACCTCCTTGGTTGACGATTTCACTTCGTGTCTTGTTATTGCCGTGCGAACATGCAAACCGCGTCATGTCACAAATGAGACAGAGTGCAGTCAAGCTGAAATGTGTGGGCATTGAGGCTTGGATTGCAAAGATGGAGGCAAACACTCTGCATCTGAGTAACAGGTCACACGCTTGTTGCTGTCGACTATTTGCCAATCGGTTCAAGACCCAAAGAGCCTTGCATCGTTCGCGGCGGTGCGCTTGGGTCACTACATCCACGAGTTCCTGCAACATCTTCTCTCCTTGAGAAACGTCTTTGCCATCAAAGAGTAACGATAGACCTTTCGGTTCGTTGATGAGCAAAACCACACACTCTGCTGCAAGGTGTTGCGACTCGTCGCTTGTCGAGCGGCACCAAAAATGGATCAAGGGCGCAAGAGCTTCACGAGCAAATGCGAGTCTGGAATCCTCGTTCTCGTTGAGGAATTGATGGAATTCTTCGAGCGCTTGACATTGGTGGGCTCCACAGTCTTGATTCTTGTCACTGGTTCCCTCGGTCAGCTGCGTTAAGAGGGACTTGATGACTCTCTGGTGATGCTGACGAGCGGTAGCGCTTTCGAGCTTTTGTATCAAATCAATGGCAAGCTGTTGAATCGAATCACTAAAGTTGTTGTCCGTGAACTTGCGAATTCGGTCCATCAACGGTTGATCCTTGTCGTTGGCAGGTTCATTGGTCAACAACTGTTCGATAAACCCCGGAAACGACGTCATGCGGGTCATCGTGACCAGCGCTTCATGGGCAAACACACAATTCTGCAATTCCAACAATTGCACCAGAAACGTGACACCACCAGCACTTTGGAAATTGCCAGCAAACTGCAGAAAATCTCGACTTCGCGTCTTGTTTTGCTGGGATCGATGCAGCAATTGGTCACAAAGTGATCCGAGCACCTGACAAATGGCAGGTGGATGCCACTTGTGTTGGAACTCCATGACATGCTGCACAATTCCGGCACGAAGCGCCACATGCACCATCTCTTGCTCATTGTCATGTTGAAAAATGCGACAGAGACAAGCTTGCGCGGGTTGCGGAGCCAAATCTTTGGCTACAAAGCGCATCAATTGCTGCACAAAGCCCATTTGCAAAACCAGTTTGCGACAAATCTCTTGTTCTTGACAAAACAGTCGAAGCATTTGGACGGCAAACTCATGTGGCCAGCGCGAAATCAACAATGGCAAGCCATCTTCTTCATGGACCAGACGTCGCATCGTCGCCACCGACACTTGTCGGGTGGCCCCACTGGGGCCACTGGAAGTGTTGGACGTGAAGAGAAGGTTGTAAATCTCTTTCTCCGCAACTGCTTTTTCCAATTCGGTTGCTTTGTTGTCCCGTAATTTCGCGACCAAACGACGCAATTTGCGGTCCGACGACCCAAAGAGATTCAGCATTGTGGTCGGTCACCTGTGGACTTGCAGCGTACTACTCTTGGGGAAACCACGAGTGACTGTTCATGGGACAGCGAGTATATACCCATTTGTTTCCGCCGAATTGATATCAAAGCCGTGATAGCTCAGTTGGGAGAGCGTCAGACTGAAGATCTGAAGGTCCCTGGTTCGATCCCGGGTCACGGCAATTTTGTTTGCTCGAATGCATGTCGGCATGAAGATGTTGATTTGAGCTTTGCTTTGACGGAGGCCCACAGCTGGCTGCGCAATAGAGTCGTGGATTTGTGGATCCATGGTCAAAGGCGCCAAGCAAACCTTTATACTGACGCAGAGTCGTCAGAGCACCATGCCCGCGCGCATGTCGTAAGCCCACTGTCAAACCACAACCGTTCACTCCACAAATCAGAGTCGATTGAAATTGGGCAGTTCACTGACTTGATCATAGATTTTGTTTTTGCTTTGCACAGTTGGTGGAGAAGGCGACAGATGCACAGAGCCATTCAAAAGAGAGAATCGTTTTGTGGTTGGATTCATGATAACCATTTTTTTGTCATCCGTCATCGGTGCAATCCAATGGTAATGGTTCAACATGTGGCGAAACAAATGCTCTTGAAAGATACCACAACACCTCGCAAAACCCGAAAGAAGGTTCTGCTGCAGTCCGTGAACGCCAGTTCATGATGTGGTGGTGCTTGGCTGATGGGTTCCTCACATGGATGTGGCGACTGATCCATCAGTGCATCGCAAAGCACATTCAAGGACACCGTCAGCTAGCTCTCCCACGCTTGGATCGACAGCACATGCCAAATCCTCAAGTCGATAACGTTGCGGGACCAAGTATTCTTGCGCGATCTGTTGCGTATATGCCATTTCACGCAATAGGTGCAATGCAGCCACTCAAACGTCTAAGTCGCGTTGCCTCTCGAGGACGTCAAACGCAAATCGAACGCCGCCTTCTTGAGCAATGGCAATGCACATCTCATCGCTGTTGTGACGCTAGATACTCGACAGAATCTCGCAGCGTTCACGTCAGAGAGCACAGCGTCTGTCCACAAATCGCTTGTCCAGCGCTGCGTTCACCACGCCTGCCTTCAGCAGATTGCCTTGAATCTCTTGGTTGTCATAGTCTGCGAAGTGTTGCAGACAATTCCAAGCCGACGTGGACATGATTCTTGTCAATTCAATGGTGCGATCAAGGAATAAATGCTGACGAGTCATTGCTACAGCTGTTGGCAGATCACTGGCCAATTGTTTCACAAGTGGCGCAACCTGCCAGCGATCCTTTTCACACTCGGCATTCACCTAACTAGAGACAAGAGGCTCCAATACGTCCTGTTCAACAAACTCAAAACCACCGTGAGCGGACGCTTCACACACTTTCTGTAACTTTCGAATAGCTTGTCGCCTCAACTCGAGACTGGGATGACTCAGTTGACTAATCATGTGATCAATTGACCAAGGTTGGTGTATGCGAGTGTGGTTGACCATGTAGCTCGTCGTTGCAATGCGAGGCTACGCGAACCCGTGCGGTAGTGTCATCATTTCGTTCTGGATTCTCTTGCTGATTGCCTGCTTCAGTGTAGCAAAACGTCAGAATCTCCTGACAGGACTCAACGATCATGTTGCTAAGTGTGCAGTTCTCAAGAATCCCACAAAGGCATTTCACGGCAGAAGCTCGCTCGCAATCATCGTCAATGAATCGAACAACGTCACCCAGGACCCCCAACGCCAATGCATGCGAACAAAGCTTGGGACTGCAGCAGATCCATCTGATCACCAATCTCGCATCCGATTGGGTCGTCCACCTTTCCACACATGACTGATAGAGCCCTTGCATGACCGTCACAACGACTTCAACCGACTCGGTGGTGTCCACGAAGCGATTCAGATCCAACAATTGCAACTCGTCCGCACCGTGAAACCCATACCGGCTATCTCGCAGAATCTCGCTTGGGATGCCGTTGTATTTCTTGTGGCGCTTGAACACCACTTCTTCCAGTGATGGACAGACATCCTGAAGCAAAACCAGGAACCGAGTCAGTTCACAAGCCTCCCGAACGCTTTTATCTTTGGCATATCGAGCACAGTGGTAGATGGCTGCTGAGAGTTCAACGTGGACAACTTCACTCCAATGCAACGGTGCTTGAACCAACCGCCGAATCACATGCAATGCATCCAGCATTGGTTGTCGAGGTTGTCGCGACCGTGGCCAATCGAAAAAGAAATTCTGAAGCCAGTAGACAAGCGATCTGATCAAGAAGTGTTGGTCTTCATCCAGTGCTTGGAGAATCTGTGGAAGCAAGGACAAGACCTTTGCATATGCCTCGGTTGAATATCCCTTGGTGCGAAAAAGCCCCGTGACAACTTCGTTGAACTCCCATTTCCATTGGAGATGTTTCCGACTCTCGTACGTGACGAGGAGAATGTTCCCCAGGCAATCGATCGCCATCTCTTGGTGGTCCTTTTGTCGACAAAAGCGAAGAAGATCCTCCCAGAGACCTCTGCTCAGAGTCGCCAAGCAAGCTTCCCAGCATGAGCAGAGTCGTCGAAGAACCATTCGAGCACGCGCATCCAGAGTCCATTTTGAAATCACCAGCGGGTAGCCACCTTCTTTCACAAAGCAGACCCAGTTGATGCCAGCGAGTTCGCGCAGGAACGTGACGGTGACTGCTGTACAGGGCTTCTCCTTCACGAGTTGGCGCAACAAACGACGCACTCTGTCGACCGGCGCCATTTTCACAAGAGTTCACTTTCTTCTCGGATCGGCGAACTGTCTGAGTGACAGAAGAACTCGAATCGCAGAACGTGGACGCTCGTGAGCCCGTGGGATTCGGATCCAACCAATGCACCCACGTGCGGTAGATGTACTAGTACCTGAGTCATGTACGTCGCCCAATGGGTTCATACCACTTTTCAACTTCAACATGGCGGAGCACAGCGCAAAGGATGTGACCACAAACAACAGCTTCAACCAGCGCGGAACCAACTTGAACTCAATCGAACCTCTCCTGCTATAGACGGATGCCGTTCCTTCTGCTCCAACAAAAACGTACGACAGTGACCACGAAGCACATGGCTGTTAAGAATACCAGGCGATCGTTGGATCAAGAGCTTCAATAGCCCTTCCAATGCATCGCTTCTCTTGTGGTCTTTTCGACCAAACTTAGGAACATCATCCAAAATCCCAAGCTTGACGGCTTCATTGCAGGAAACTTCGCGATGTATTGGTTTGATGATATCCAGGATACCCTGTTCGAGCCCGACATGAACGTAAAAGACAGAAGCTGCCCTCCTTGGTAAAGGCCAAACCAGGTTCATAAGGCTCCTCAAGCTTTCGGTTCAAAACTCCAGTGTTCTACCAGCAGCATCTCTTCCAGCATGTCTGATTGCTGACGAAAGAGTCATCGTGAGTTGGAGGAAGATCGATTGCTTCCACCATCTTGACACATAGCAGTTTACTCCGGTCCCAGGGCTGTTCCGTAAACCGCTGGGCAATCTCTCGTGCATCACAATACTCGTGACTCTCTTAAATAGAACTGAGCTCTTGTACCAAACCCACTAAGAACCAAGGTCGTGTCGAGCCCATGAACGCCGAGCGTTTGGCAAAAAGGTCTGTGGTGATACACATGACAATCCATCAATGGCGCCGTCGTCGTGTCCACTCAGAATGGTTATTTGCCGATCCTGCACACTGAGGACTGGGAGTAGCAGCCGATCCTCCGCATAACTGAGCCAATCGACGTAGACGAAATGCGTGTACTCGACTGCTTCTCATTGCTTTCCTTTTTCATGGTGATGAAGCAGACTGCACATGCGCCAGTTCCCCTGTTGCCATTTCAATGTGAACAACTTCTTGGAAGACATAACACCTTAAGAAGGTTCTACTTTACTAGGCGAAGGGCAGTCCATGTCTCAGTGCTGCTTAGCTGGTTGGCTCCACAAGTAAACACTGCTGCGATTATCACTGATCCATCACAGCATCGCAAAGCACTGTCCGGGACAGGATTCGCTAGCTTTCCCACGCTAGGATTGACAGTACACACCAAATCCTCAAGTCGATAACGCTGTAGGACCAAATATTCCTGCGCGATCTGGTCCATCTGTGCAACGCAGCCACTTCAACGCTTAATCTGCGATCACTCTCGAGATGTCAAACGCTAGTATTGAACGCTGCCTTCATGAGCAACAGCAAGGAACATTTCATCGCCCATGCGACCGCAGATACTCATCTCAAACCTGGACTCCCTGACCGTCCACATTTGATGCGTTTCGATGGGGCTGTCGTTCGCTGTAACTCATGATATCTCTTCCAGTTGACCGCCGCGTCATCGACCATTGACAAACAAACAGCTTCCAGCAGGTCGTTCAGGCCCACCAGAACCCTGTGTGTGTGTGCGGGGGGGGGGGGGGGGGCAATGCCCTCGTGGCAAAACACCACCGCTGATTATTGAAGAATGTGATTTGGCCAGACCAATGCAGCTGACATGGCGACGCTGGAGTACCACAAGACTCCAAGAGTTTCTGTTGCTGGCTCCAGGTTTGAGTGTTTGACTGGATGTGCACGAAAAGTTGTTGATCTGCGCATCAGTGTGATTTGCTTGGTCAGAAATGGATCTTTTCCAATTCCTCCGTGCAAACTGAACATTGGCTGTCCATCCCGTTCGATCATGGAAAGGCCATTGGTGACAGGGTCATGGTCGCGGAAAGAAGCCACGACCAAGCAGGTCTTCACGAGATGAAGAGACAAGTTGGCAGTCCGGAATCGCGTCAACCGTTTGTGTGTTTGGATCGTCTGGTGAAGAAACCGCAGAACGAGGAAGTACAGCGATTGATGGTGAACTATGTGCATCGCTTTCGCACCAGCAGCTCTTGCGTCAATGTGTCTTGGCCATCATCAACTGTCATCCACTCTCGGAAGGTGGATGCAAGTGGCCAGAGGACGAAAGAGTGCGAAGCCTTCTTTGCACATATTGTACACACGGCAAGTCGATGCCGATCCAACTCTCTCCGTTGCAAGTCAATACACTAGAACCGCTGATGGAGTTTTATCACGACGGAATCTTCAAACACCAGGCGCTCGAGTGTCTGACGGGGCTCTTGGACCTAGGCGAGGTGCAACGCGACGCGGAACAAGACCTCCAGTTGGCGTATCTTGCGTGGGAGGAGTGGCACTCACCGGCCACGCTGATGGAATTGCTCACGGTGTTCAATCACGCGCTTCAAGATCCCAACGATCGTGCGAAGACCCACGTGCTGCTCAATGCCACGGTGATCGACTGGCTGCAAGAGATGTTGAGTTCCCCCGGCCGATCTTTCTTCAACTAGGACAACTCATCGAAGAGAGCCTGCAAGTGACGGAGCTGATGACCCAAGAGCCTTGGAATCTGCTGAACAATCGAGCGCTGGCATGTCGCGTGATGTAGGGATTGTGTCCGACGACGGACATTTGGAGCCATTCGCCAAAAGTCACTTGTTGCTGTGAAGACATTTTGTTCCGCTTGATGGTCACGTTGACGTCACCAAACCGTCAAGCGTCTCCCAGCGCTCGGCCGTCTTGTTATGCTGCAGTGGCCATCGAACAAGAAGACAAAGAAAAGAAGCAATACGTCGCATTTTTCAACAAACAGCTGTGTGAAACCCCGCATTTCACCCATCTGCGCCAACGCTTTTTCGCGCATTTGATGACCCAACAACAAGAGATCGAGGTCCAGGCAATCCAAACGCGGCTATATCTGTAATTGCATCAAATGGACAAGGTCTTCTATTTGATTGCATTGTGTGGCACACATCAAGGGCTTGTATTTGGAGGCGGTTGTCAACGCAAAAAAGATTCTTGAGGGGCAGGTGGAAAGCAGCAGGAAGCGAGGCGGAAGATGATTCAGTCGCTGTTCATTATCACGACGTCTGGGTACGAGCAGGAAGAGGAAAAAAGACATAGTATCAGCATCCTCTCTCTGTATTTGTATGTGCATGGGTGAGTGTGGGTGCTTTTGGTCCGGTGTCTGACCTGGTGCGAATGGGTTTGCAGCGAAGTGATCATCGAAAAGCACTGGCGCGGCATCACGAGTCGCAACGTGTGCGATTTCTTTCTGGAAGAAGTCAACAAATATCGAGAAAGAGAAGACGTGCCACCCGTCATCGTGACCTCCAAGTACTATTTGGTCAGCGTCTTTCGAGACGATCTCTTTCTGCTCGCCGTGGTCACCAACGAGGTACAAGGGAGACGCTTGCAACTCCTTTTGCACAAAAGAACCACCTCCCCCCCCCCATGCTGACCATGAAGGATCTGCTTTTTGTTGTGTGTACGTGACCAATGTCATTGTTTAGATCTATCCATTGTTTGTGATTGAGTTCTTGCACCGAGTTCTCGCGGTGTTTCGCGATTATTTCGGCCAATTTGATGAAAATGCCATGAAAGACAACTTTTCCACCGTCTACCAGCTGTTGGAAGAGATGCTGGACAACGGATATCCACTTACTACGGAACCCAATGCACTCAAGGCCATGGTGGCTCCACCTTCCACCGCTAGCCGACTTGCTGCGATGGTTTCGGTACGTCTTCATGCTGATTGCTGGGTCGATGGTAACCTCCAACAACTGACGTACTGCATCAACAGGGTAAATCACGTGTGAGCAACACGCTGCCGGAAGGAGCCATCTCAAGCATCCCATGGCGCAAGAGTGGCGTCAAGTACACGCAAAACGAGATTTACTTTGACATTGTGGAAGAGATCGATGCGATCATTGACAGCAGTGGCCAGATGATCTCGTGTGAAGTCAGCGGTGCCATCCACTGCAACAGTCGACTCTCTGGAGTTCCTGATCTGACCATGGTGTTCACCGATCCATCCGTCATTGACGACTGCTCATTCCATCCATGTGTGCGGTATTCCCGCTATGAACGCGAACGTGTGATCTCCTTCGTGCCTCCAGATGGTCATTTCGAGTTGATGCAGTATCGTGTTCAAGTGCAACAGCTCGTGCCACCAGTGTACTGCCATCCTCAAATCTCGTATCAGGGTCCGTTGCCAGGAAGTGGAAGCGCCAGTGGACCAGGCACCGGCGTGCTGGAGCTGCAGATTGGATCTCGCGGCATGCCTACCCTCGCGAGCAACTCCAAGAAACCGTTGCAAGTAGAAGACATCACGGTGGACGTGACTTTCCCAAAGAGTGTGCGCACTGTCAGTGTCAATACCGAATATGGTTCCTGTCTCTTCGATGAATCGACCAAAACTGTGAAATGGAATGTGGGCAAGCTGGGCAAAAAGGGGCTCGTGCCGAACCTTCGTGGCTCGATCATGCTGCATCAAAACTCTTCCATTCCGGATGAGAAGCCGATTGTATTGATGGGTTTCAAAGTTCCTATGGCCACAGTCTCGGGGCTCAACGTGGAGACACTCTTGGTGACCAACGAAAAGTACAAACCTTATAAGGGAGTGCGCACCGTCACAAAGGCAGGAAGGTTCCAGATTCGAACGTAGCGGGTGTTTTCAGTTCCAGACAAGCTCTTTATTCACAGGCAATATCTCACCACCTGATCTCACTCACTACTCAATCAGCTTGCTGTCTTTTATGCTCCGTTCCATCACTGCAATGGCGTGAGTCATCCATCGCTCAGACGAACTCCAGTTGCCAGGGTTCCGTCACCAAAAAGCCTGGTTTGCGAAGCGTCAAGCAATCCGATGCGGCGGAGTAACTGAATTCCACCACATCACCTGTGCGTTTGTTCAAGACCTTGTTAGGCAGCTGGGTGTTTTGCAGTCCGTAGATGTCAATGCGTTCAACCCAAGCATTGGAGTGGAAGTTGGCCGCACCCACCAGCGCAGACGACAACAGCTTATCAGTCATGTCGAGTTTCACCCGGGTGAACTTCTGCTGCAAGTCGAACGCAAAAGTCTGCTCATCGTCCAGGAACAACTCGCCCTCTGCATGTTTATCATGGTCCAAAGCAATCGAAAGCGTGATCGGGTCGTTCTTCATGAGCGTTGAGCTTCTTCGAACACGGTTCTTTCTCGGCAGAATGCTTCCTCCACGTTGAAACACCGGAAGGTACTCCAAAGGAGCAGCCACATGCTCATATGTCTGACCACCTTCGAGTCGCGCATAGTCCTGGAAAATCGTGTACCAAAGTGTGGGCTTGGCTTGCGTCTTGTCGGTCGGCAAGTACACGGTGGTCTCCACCACACCTGCATCCACGATGGGCTTGATCAACAAGTTCTTGCCAAGCAAAAACTCATCTTCCTCGGGGAAGGCGTTCAAATCACTTTGGAAATGGTACCAGAGTGGACGCATCACAGGTGTTCCCTTGAAGTGACTTTCTGCAAACACCGTATACAAGTACGGAAGCAACGCATATCGCCAACGAATCGCTTGGCGGATGCGAGAAGTGTGCGGCTCACCAAAAAGCCACGGCTCTCGACGGCTCGAGTCATGATGCGCGTGAGCTCTGAAAAAGGGCTGGAAAGCTGCCGCTTGGTACCATCTCGTGAGCAGTTCCGTGTCTGGATTACCAAAGAACCCTCCAACATCCGCACCAACAAACGGAAGCCCCGCCACGTTCATGGACAGCAACATCTTGGTGGCATATTTCAAATGATCCCATTTGGCAGCATTATCACCAGTCCAAATCGCACCGAAACGCTGCGAACCAGCGAAAAAAGCCCGCGAAAGAACAAAGGGACGCTTCATTTCGGTGGTGACCTGCAGAGAAGTCGCTTCGGAAGGCAGTTGACGAAGCATTTGGCCTTCCATCGTGGCTTGATGCAAGAACATGCCATACATGTTGTGCCACTCACGGTGTTCAATGCCGTCCAAGTTCTTGCACGACTTTCGCATCGAGACTTCGGGGCCATTAAAAACCGATGGTTCATTCATGTCGTTCCATGTGTAGAGATCCTCAGTGCTTCCTTGGTATTTCGAGTACCGAAACAACGAAGCCCACCAGAAACGAGCCTTGGCATTGGTATAATCAACATACGACGAGTCCCCAGGCCAGCACCAGCCATGAAAGTCTTTGCCATCTTCGTCCTGCACGTACATGCGAAGCTTTTCGGCCTCGGAATGCACATAGTAATTGTCATCGCGCTTAATGTGCGGGTCGACAATCGTCACCATTTTCCGCCCAACTCGACTGAGTGTTTGCTGCATCTCCACTGGGTGCGGGAAATTGGCGCCATCCCAAGTGAAGTAGCGTTTGCCATCCGTATGTTCAATATCCAGCCACAACACGTCGTATGGAATCAGATTATCATCGAAGCCATCATTGACACGAAACACATCGGCTTCGTTCTTGTAGTTCCATCGACACTGATGATATCCGATCGCAAAGAGCGGAGGAAGCTGGGGTTTGCCAGTCAGCAAGGTATACTGTTGGAAAAACTCGTCATTCGTAGGTCCCACAAGCAAAAACAAGTCAATGACGCCGCTTTCACTGATGAAATGGCTGTGTTTCGAGACAACTTTGGCGTTTTCCTGGTCTTCTTCTTGGCTGTCCGTCGTGGTATGAATGTCAATAAAAGTCTCAGACGGGTTGTGCCAAAACACGCCAACTGTGTTGTCCACGCTTGGTGCTACCAGCAATGGAATGGATCCATACAACGCCATGGGTTCATCGAGTTCATACTCAAACACATCGAGATTGTACAGTCGATACGGATCGCTAAGGTGTGTCTTGCCATCCCATTTGAGTGTGTTCTTAAGCACAAAGTCCGATGCATGCTCTGGAATTCCGTACAGATTGCGTGTCGCACCATAAAAGGCGAAATCCATGCCAACTGAGCTCGGACCGAATCGCTTCTTATCGGTGTGACCACCAAACGATTCTTCCCACGCACCAGCTTCTTCTTCTTGCTGCTCGGTCTTTGGCTCCGATTCACTCTCAGCCACGGTCTCTTCTTTCTTTTGCACAGTGCCATCGGCGTAGATGGCAAGACCATCTTCACCATAGTCGACAATCTCTTTGCCACCGTGAACATCTTTCTCTTCTTCCTTGGATATAGTGACTGGCGCGCTGGCCTGTTCACGCCGACGACGCATCTCAAAGTGGAACAAGCCATTGGAATTCGTCGAGAGCACTTTTTCATTTGCCACAAACAGTTCTAGTTGAAATGGACTGGACGTCACCGCCAAAACCACGGACGCGGAACCTATGGGACCCGCACGTGGACGAAACAATCGCGTCCGCAACGCAGCAGCCAGTTGTGTGGGGTCAATTTGCGCGTCCTTGAGCGTGATCTCTTCCATAGCACGAAGATGGGTCGCCGATGGCTGCAACACATCCTGGTTCTGCCATCGCTTGCGTTCATCCAGTGGGTTTTCCCAATCCTCGTCCAGCAAAACACGAATTGCAGGGTTCACCGACTGCTGCGAGGCCAACACAAACTGGATGCGGCCTTTCAGCCGTTCGTTCTTGGACTCGGCGCTGTTGGGATCTTGTAGCTGCAAGGCATCGTGAAGCAAAAACTGCAAACTGGTACCCGGTGCGTCCAGTTGGAGACTCTGGTCGACGATTGCGAACTGGTTGCTGGGCGCATGGCGGTGCTGACGACAGAAAAATGTCTGGTCGCAAGTGCGGAACTTGCCGTGGTCCACGCCGACTGCCAGTTCCGCGCAGAAACCCCACAAAATACCGACAAACAAGGCACTTTGCCACTGCATTTGCGCTGCCTAATGGGTCGACGATCTCTTTCCGACACGTGCTCCCCCCTTTCACCAAAAGGCTCACTTTTGCACTATACCTGAATAGAGGACCCTATGAAACGGCATCCCACCACAAAAAGACCTTGGGTGGACCGTGCACAATTAATTTGACAAGAGTATGCAGTATAAGAGGTATGAGGTAGATCCAAATCCCTGATGTTCAGGTCTTCATAACAAAGTCGAGTTACACAGCATATTAATTATCAATATAGATTGGAGCCACCATGTTGGGACCAAACGTGAGCCGATGGATCCATCACCCAATCTCGCGTCTCCTCGCGATCTTTCGAGTCATCGTCGTAGTCGTCTTCTTCTTCTGTGACCGGCACTAAACGACCAAAAAACGCACGAGCAAAGCTCTGCGCTGGAGGATTGGCACGTGCCGTGGTACGCGAAGGATCGTTGCTCACGTAGGCTTCTCCGCCATGATATGAGTGGTCGAGCCCATACAGCTGAGTCTCGTCGCACACACGTAGACCCACGGTGTAGTGCAGAATACCCAACACAATGAACGTGACTCCACTCGCGAATGCCATCACAAACACTTGCGCTGTCAGCTGGTACCCGAGAAGACTCCAATTCCCATAGAAAGCTCCATTGGGCACCAATGGATTGACTTGATTGGTGGCAAAGCATCCAGTGAGAACGCCGCCGACAAAGCCTCCACAGCCATGGATTGCAAATGCGTTCAACGTATCGTCGTAGCCAAGCCAGTTCTTGATGCGCACACTTCCATACGCTGCTAAAGTCCCACAGAATCCAAACACCAGCGCAGTCCATGGCAACACATACCCCGCACCGGGAGTGATGCAGACCAGGCCAGCGACTGCACCACAAGCGGCTCCACAAGGACTCACTTCGTGCTCAAATAGCCACTGCATTACGACCCACGTAAGGAAGCCTGCACATCCAGCCAAATGACTATTGATGGCTGCTATGGACGCGACCCCATTGGCGGCACCGTACGCGCCACCACAGAAGCCAAACCATCCAAACCAGATAAAAGATAGACCCACCATCATTAGTGGCACGCTATGCGCATGAAGTTGCTCCTTTTTGTTGTGATTATACCGCTTTCCAACCATTACGGCGGCGACCAAAGCACTCGTTCCGCTCGCCACGTGGATCACACTGCCACCAGCAAAGTCGTAACTACCCATTTGACGCAGCCACCCGCTTGGATGGCGAAACCACAGTGCCATTTCTTCTTTTTGGTCCATATGCCACTGCCAGAACGCAAGCGGATCGTATACAAACGTGGTCCACGCCACCACAAAAAGGCAAAAGCTGCCGAATTTCATGCGGCCCACCACGCTTCCACTAGAGATTGCACAGGCCATGCACGCAAACTGGCTCTGAAGGAGTGCAAATTGCACAATTGGAATACCGTTGCCATACACCTGACTGACTTTAGGTACCCGAATGACTTGCTCATGCAACACAACTGCACCAAACCAATTCAAGAACGAGGATGATGAGCTTGACGACGACGAATCGCTTCCGAAAGCCAACGAGTAGCCCACCAAAAAGAACTGGATGCTCACCAACACGGTGCACACAAAGCACATCATGATGGTATTGATGGCAAAGTCTTCACCAGCAAGCCCCGCGTAAAAGAACGCCAATCCAGGGGTCATGACCATCACCGCGGCGGTGGCCAGCAGCATCCATGCCATGTTGCCAGTGTCGAGAATTGTGGAGTAGCTTCGGCTACTCAGTTCTTTGTTCAATCCACTAGAAGAAGAATTGTTGGCACTTGAATAGACGCATTTGTTGAGCGAGAGACTGAACGAGGCGGTGAGTTCGTGGGAGAGATTGGCTTCCACGGGACAGTTCATCGAGGTGTCGCGAGCAGTGGCCAGCGAGTAATTGCTTTTGGACCCAATGGCATCGCTCTCATAGACGCAGACCACCAGCACCAGCAACAAAGCAGCCGTCCAACCACGACAAGTGACGACCTGCATTCTTCTCTTCTCGTTGCAGGTTGTTTCCTTCCGCTTGGAGACGATGTGGTCGGCAACTCGAAGTGACCTTGCTGAACTTTTCTGGATCAGATCCAAACGCCTGGGAGTGGTCGAAATTACATCGTTCTTTTCAGCCAATCAGATGCGTGGAAAACAGACCCATAATTGTATGGGCCAGGTGTGTGGACCACACGTGGTGCCAGGATCTGTTTTCCACCAATCAAGAGTGAGCCATGGGATCATTATCCCATTGCACCCTTTTTTGATCACGAGTTCCCACCCCTTTTTGCCACAACTAAACGGAGGTGTCTGATTCCATTCCATTTGCACAATGCCATGGCCTGATTCCACGAACCTCCAATGAAACGAACCACTTGATCGACCAGCAGATCCCCAGGCCACTCGCTCTCCAACGATGCGATGGCTGGCTGCCTCGTCACGTGTGTCGCCGATGCCCGTGCCACAGCGAGCACAACTGCCAGGGTTGACGCCGTCATCATGGCCATCAACCCAAAATCCGTTGGCGGATGATCTCCAAGTGTACCTGCACGATCGCGTGTTTGTGGTTTGTAGGTGGCTCGCCATGCTGTTTCGTGCCATGGAAATGACGTATGTGGTCGTCGAAGCGTGGTTGTACGCTTGGCTTTTGTACGTACCCTATGCACGTGATGGGGTGCTCCGCAACATTGTATTTGATGTGAGCCATGACGCCCTCAAGGTCATGGTGTTGGCCATGGTAGGCATTGCATTGCTTCATGGATATGCCTTACTCAGCAATCTATACGCGAGTGTGGTGCATCGGCGATTGGTTTTCACCGCGCACAGTTCGTCCTTTGCATGGCAAGAACAAATCACAAAGCGCATCTTCACCAGCGCGTGCTGTTGTTGCAGACGTGCGCTTCGGATGACTTCGTGCTGGGCCAGATTCGAACAATGGTGGGACAAATGGATCACACCGGTGTGGTACGTTGAGGGCGAGTACTTTGACCGCTTCATTCTGACGCGGGAATATGTGGAAGTGCTCGCACAAGTGTACCAGGCGTCTCTTGATCGCGAAACCCTGGATCAACAACGTCTTCATCACCATGCTGGTTCTGAATTGCATCACCACCCCGATGATCGAGCGCATGGTGCCAGGAAACATCACTCCGTCGACTCATCGCTGTGGTTGCGAGTTCGCTTCTCAACTTTGTCAATGGCGATGTGATTCCGTTGGTGGTATTCATGCCGTATGTGCATGCCTATGATCCAGAGCTTCGGTACTTTCCGTTAGAATACACTCTGGATGAAGTCTGGTTCGCCAATGCCCTGAGAGAGAACCAGCAGCTGTTTATGACGTCGTATCTGGATTTCTGGTCGAAATGGACCATCCAGTGGGGTCTTTTCAGTTGTCTGAGCATTTGTGAGAGGTTTCTGTGTCGACGCAGGGAGTGCGATATCAACTCTGTGAGCCCACATCCGCCATTGATGCAGCGAAAATCAAAGTCTGTGACCTGGATAACAACCAAATTGCTAAAGGAAAAAGCGCAAAAGACCAAACTCCAACGACTGCGCCATGGGATCGGCCACAATTTGCTCTGGATGATCGGAATTGTGGACCATAACCCACCTTGTGGCCCAGAACGCACGTCATCTCACTGGTTGCAAACTACAAGCATCACCGTGGTTCGCCAGAAACTCCTCTTGTGTCATCATGAATCCAAATTGTCATGAAGTGGCGTCCAAGGTCAAGAAGAACAGTTGCACCAAGCGTTGGAACCACTCAACAGACACACTCTGTTCCAAATCATCTTCTCGCACTGTCCAAGATTGCAAGTCCCATCCATCATCCGCAAGTTTCCATCGCTTGGTGTCATTGACTTCTTCATTCGATTGAGCAGTGGTCGATGGATGCAGCGCTCACACAGCAGCGACTGCCGCTGATGATGTACATCGACTTGATACAAACCAATTTATCATCGATTCCAGTTGGTTTGTTGCACCACAACTCCCCATCATCTCTCGAAGAAGTACACTTCTTCGAGTCGAATCTGACTTCGTTGCCGATCGGTTTGCACGAGTACTGGCCCGATCTATCGATATTGGGTCTTAAACGTTGCGAATTGGATCCGTTAACGTCCACCATTGCAAAGATGAAGCTCGATTTTCTGTATCTCACCGAGACTCCGTTCCAAGTCGTCGTCGACGATCTCTTTGCCAACGAAGACCTGCACGTGCTCTACCTCACCAACCACAACCTGACGCTTTTGCCCGAGTCCACCACTGGCACCATGAAGCGTTTGTATCGTTTGCAACTGCACTACACACAACTGAAGAAGGTGCCCAAGTACATTCGTGATTGGTATCTGGATGGATTGTCCGATGGTCAAGTGTTTGATCACAGTCTGTTTGGCAAGCCGTACTGCGATGCAATCATCAGCGATGCGGAGGAGCTTCGCTTTCAGCGAGATGTTTGCGATGGCATGTTGCATGTGCATCCGTACGTTCGCTTCTACGTCGACCAGATCGCGTCTCAGCGACCGCTCGAATGATCAAGTAAACAGAAATCAGGATCAAGATGAGAGTTTGATTGACAATGGCGTTAGCTGACCAAGTGCTTGGTTCAGTACACGGTGTTCTGCCGCCTGGCAGAATATATATATCACTAAGATCTAACTGCTCGAGGTAGTGTTTTGCGTGAAGGTCACATCTTGCACACGGTCCAACGGGGTAATTCTTCTCGATCTTCAACAACCATCCTTGTGTGCTGGTGACCTCAGTCATGGAGATGATGATATCTTGATATCATCAGAATCGTTTTGCGTCTGCCATAACGCACCAGCAGAATCTCGCGACTGCAACTTGCCTGGTGGAGCTGGACAAACAGCGCAAAGTCTGAATTGACCAATCAGCGCTCGCCAAAGAGTATCTTTGGGATCAACGGAATTACTCATCACTTGGCTGGGGTGCAATGGTCCACCGATGGTGTTTTGCTAGTCTACGGACAGTCACGTCTTGTACGCGATGCAGAGGAAAATTCTTCTCGATGATGCACAAAAGGAGATTCTGGTCGTGAATGGTAAACTGGATGTGGTTGGCGTCATCTCGAGCTGTGCTTGCTCTGCATGGAGATGGGCCACGCGATCGCGTGACTCCACCACTTCACTACTGGTACTGGTGTTGTTGGTGTTGATTTGATCAGTTGCAGGAGAACTTGCGCTGATACCCCTGTTGAAACCGCCACAACACGGTGACGCGCTTCTTGCCGAGAAAGATTTAGATTGGGCGTGCCCCTGAGGTCTGACACACACCAGGTTTGATGTTGGATGCTCGTAGAAGACTCGAACCTGCCGTGTCTGCTATCAAAGACCACAATTGATACCAGCATTCGAACCACTTCTGTATGACGATCACACCTTGCACGCGACTTAACTGGATGCTGTTTTCGATGGAGAACCAAAAGCCCTGTTTGATGCTGATGGGCGTGTTGGAAGTGGTGCATTGTTGCATCTTCATGCTCTTCAAGACCTTGACGAATCCCAAAGCGGCAAAGCCCAGGAGCACGCCAAAGCCGATGACTGCCAGAAGCATTCGAAAGACATTCACACCATTTGCACGCCTGCAAAATAAACACCACCCACAAAGATAACAATTGGCGAGCCCGATCGACAGAGGTAGAAGTCGCTTGCCATTGGAAAACATCATACGGCACTTGCACCACTTGATCTAACGGTGCCCAGGTTTCGCCAGCAACACCCACAGTCCACCTCGGGGACCACCAAATGCAGAGATGCTATGTTGTCCTAGCTCAAGACCCAACCGGCAGCGCGCACTTGGACCGTTTTTATGGGTAGATTGTCATCAAAGCAAATGAAAAAGTGAATTGCCGTCTTGCAACTCACTGGGAAACGCACTCTTGTGGTCCTGCTTGCTCAAGTGAACTCATTGAAATGATTATGACAAGTAGGGTTGAATGCAACCAAGTTCCACAGGGCGCATTTTGTGTGATTTACAGCTTGCTTCGACCAGTGGGCATGCTCTTCGCCTTAATCGCCGCCTTGAAATTGTCAATCAAGATCGGCACCACACTTGGATCCGCAAGAGTTGACATATCCCCGAGCTGGTCTTCTTCTCCGTGCGCAATCTTTCGTAGCACACGACGCATGACCTTGCCACTTCGCGTCTTTGGCAACCCTGGCACAAAGACTAACACATCTGGGGAAGCAAAGGCACCAATGGTTTTGCACACTTGGGCGACCAACTCCATGTTCAGTTCTTCACACTGTTTGGCCGTTTTGCAAAGAATCACAAAGCAGCAACTCGCTTCTCCCTTGATGGGATGGGGGAATCCAACAACCGCGGCTTCCGCAACAAGTGCATGAGCCACTAGAGCACTTTCAACTTCAGCAGTGCCAAGGCGATGACCAGATGTTGTCAAAACGTCTAGCAAGAAAAGCGCATAGTGGTTACTTGACGGTTCGCCTGAACCACACAGAAAAGCAACAACTCACCATCAATGCGTCCAGTGATGAAGTAATACCCGTCTTTGTCGCGTCGACAACCATCTCCGGTGAAGTAGAATCCTTTGTGAGATGTCATGTACACCTGCAGGTATCGTTGATGGTTTCCGTACACTGTGCGCGCCATGCCTGGCCATGGTTTGCGGATGCAAAGCTCGCCTTCCACCTCTTTGCCTTCAAGCACTTGGCCCTTGTCATCCGTGATCACAAAGTCAATGCCGAAAAATGGCTTTGTGCATGATCCGGGCTTCATGGGTGTGGCTCCGGGAAGCCCCACGCCTATATGGCCACCCGTCTCTGTTTGCCAATAAGTATCGGTCACATAGCACTTCTTGTCACCCACAACTTCAAAATACCAACGCCAAGCTTCTGGATTGATTGGTTCGCCAACACTTCCAAGAATGCGCAAGCTTGAGCGATCATATTTCTTCACATGCTTGTCGCCTTGAGCCATCAACGAACGAATGGCGGTTGGAGCAGTGTAAAACTGAGTGACCTTGTGGCGTTGCACGAGATCCCAGTATCGTCCGCAGTCAGGATACGTCGGGGTGCTCTCAAACATCACGGTCGTCACGCCATTGGCAAGTGGCGCGTAAACCACATAACTATGGCCCGTGATCCAGCCACAATCGGCAACGCACGCGAACACATCCCCTTGGTGCAAATCAAACGCGTACTTGGCGGTCACCATGGTGTACAACAAGTACCCAGCAGTCGTGTGGGCGATACCTTTTGGAGTGCCCGTCGAGCCCGAAGTGTACAGAATAAACAGCAAGTCTTCGCTGTCCATCCATTCAACGGGGCACACGTCACGGTGTTTGGGCAGTTCCAAGTTCATGTCAACATCGATGCGATGATTCAACACCACTTTGGGATTGTGCGTTCGTCGGAAGCAAAACACTTTGCGCACAAAATCCAAGTCACGGATCGCCGTGTCTACAATGCGTTTCAACGGCAACGTGCGTCCGCCACGCTTACCTTCATCACACGTGAAGACCCACTACAACATACCAGAACGCCATCAAACGACTCTGGTCAGTCATGAAATCCATCCGCTGCTACCCATCCTTTAGCACGATTCTCTAACCTTTTGGTCTGTGTCGTACCTGTGTTTGCGCATCCACAATGCGATCACGAAGCGATTCGGCACTGAACCCAGCAAACACCACGCTGTGCACGGCCCCGATACGTGTGCAGGCCAGCATCACAAACGCGGTTTCGGGGATCATGGGCATGTACACCGCGACTGTATCGCCTTTTCTCACGCCGGCGGCCTTCATGGCATTGGCAATGCGACAAGTTTCTTCATGCAATTCCATGAACGTGATCTTGCGTCCCTGGCCCGGTTCGTCGCTTTCCCAGATGATGGCGACATCGTTGGCTTTGGTTTTGAGGTGGCGATCGATGCAGTTGTAGCTAACATTGAGTTTGCCATTGGTGAACCACAAGACGTCGCCTTTTTCCATGCTTCCATCCATCACGTCATCGAAATCGTGAAACCACGTGAGGTTTTCATGGGCCATCCGTGCCCAAAAAGTCTCCGGGTCGGCGATGGATTCGTCATACAGTTTCTGGTATGCTTGTTCACCCTGAAGATGCGCATGCTGCGCCACGGCCTCGACGAGGTCGTACTTGTCTTGCAGCATGGTTGTTTTATGACTTGGAGTTTGTATGAACACCGCGGGCGGAAAAGCAACAGCTCGGCGGGTTGCCCTGTGCGCAAATCACGGAATGAGTGGTGAATCCGGAAGTGACTTCAACACACTGGAGGTCAACAGTGAAATCCTGTGCATGTACAGTACAGGAACTGGAACCAACAAGAACCGGTTTTTGTGCCCAATCCTCCGAAGAAACTCAGATGACAGTTGCCGTTGGACATGGCGTACTGCAGAGAGTGGTGAGAAGTGACGTTGCTCGATTGGCCCATTGCGCTAAACGGTTTCGTCGGACATCGACCGCGTGAATTGCCCTCGCCAAGCAACAACATGCCCGTTTTCCTCCAAAACAAACCCAAAAATGTTGGACAGAACCAGTCGGAGGTCGAGGAATGGCGCTTTCTTTCAATGCTCTGTGGGCTCATATTGTTTTAGTAGTAGTAGTAGTAGTAGTAGTAGTAGTAGTAGTAGTATCACGTTTGCATTGCCCAATCATCCGAGAAAGAGAGAGCAAGCTTTCTTTGGTGCGACCCTGTTTTGTGCAGTGCATTGGCCAATCACCTGCCGAGTGACCAATTTTGAGAGTGTTGGCAACCTGATATCCATAGAACATGACAATCGAATAACATTTCGGAAGGAATAAGATATACAGAGTCGAACCAGACGGACAGATGAGATACGGATGACCAGCGGTCTTCAACGACCTATTCACCCCACAGCAACGCACCTCTTGACAAGTGCAGTGCCCTCGTGTACAGGCATCTGGTGCTTTGCACAAAGAGCAAGATACGGTTTGAAAAGCTGAAAAGCTGAAAAGCTGAAAAGCTTGGTCGAGTGTCTTCCGAGCCTCCTGACTCAAGAGGCGGCTCTGCAGGCTGCAGGCTGCAGGCACCCGATCGATGGGGGGGGGGGGGGGGGGCTCGCGCTAGAGTTTTTGAGCCCAATCGATCCAGTTTGAATGGAGTGGCGGGACACCCACTGTACGGTACCGTACAGTAGTGGAGTCAGGTCCCAACAGCAAGCCAGTAACTTTGGAATGCAACCCACGCAAGTTGGTTTTGGCTCGATTTGAGTGGCGTGACACCAGTGACAAAGCAAAGGGATGAGGAGGATGGGCAAGTTTTGCATTTAGAAATTGTTTCTATACGAGAAGAGAAGGATGGCATTTCTAAAACAACACAACATGACACAGCTTCTGTGCCGTTGGGCAGCCTGAACGGGCCTGCTACCCGCCGCTTCCGACTCTGCCGTGAACCGACACCACGACACCCATCCATGTCTCTTCGCCACTTCAGATCGTCGCATGGCGTTTCAGCAACGGCCCGTGGCTTGCTGCACGTGCCTGCAGTGTCCTTTCGGGTTGGTCGACAAGCTCTCACAATTCCAGAGACGTCCGCGTCAACCATGCAGCGACCACGCCGTTCAACACTACTACCAACCGTTGTCTTGCACGAAAAACGCTCGAATGTGGGCATTCATCCAGCCAAGTTGCACCGAATCAACAAGTGCATCGGTGGAATTGATCCTCATATCAGTAACCGCCTTCGCTTCAGAACGATGTTACACCACATCCATGGTCGTGTCGACTTCAAGTGAGTTAAAGTCGAAGCTCAGCTAGTGTCTGGTGTTCTGATAGCTTCTTGATTTGTCTTCAATTGCATTTTTCGTTGTGTGATGAGCTATTGGTGCTGAGTGGTCTGCTGCACACGTTGAAGCGAGCACGTTGCAGTTGAAGGGATCGCGTCTCTTCGTGCACCACAGATGACCCGGGTGGGGATGGTGTCGGTGATTGATATCTGATCTCCCATAGCGGCGACCATCCGTAGTTCACGACATCCATTGCGTTCCGAGTGAGTGTATACCCGAGCACTTGCACACAGCACCTAGCAACGTGACATACTCGTCGTCACGATGCGACTGGAATCTATGCAGGCAGGTGTCAGCCGCAAGATCGGTGGCTAGGACACAACTGATCCAAGAACCCTGGATGCAAATGTCCCTCGCTCACTCAACTCAACGGGATCCCTGTCTCACAACGAAGTGTGCTTTCAGACACAATGGATTCGCATTTGTAATGTGTCAGTGGTTTTGACGTGTGGCTTTTGTTTGCGCCCGGTAGCACGTCGCGTTCTCTTGTTTTCCCATTGTTGAGTGCACCACATGAAGTGTTTCGGTTGACTTGACATCACACCCATCTATCAGCAAGCTGTCGTTGCATAATCCAGAAGCCGATCAGATGAACTCTTGGTTGCGGCGGC
>JAMFLO010000398.1:0-10872 GCA_027475765.1 Paralagenidium karlingii
CACGGTCAACCTCTTCGTACGTGTCAAGCACACAACGAGTCCGACACTCGCTGCCTGGTTTTGGCAAAGTGTTTGGTCAGCGCAGGCAATGGAGATGAGGTGTGTAGTGCGTGCAACAAGTGGGGATTCAGGAGCAATTGTACAATAGAAACACCTGAACGAATCTTTTCTGGCGTGGATGTCGATGCGAGGTGACGGGTTCTTTTAATGGCGATGTCACTAGTGTCACTGGGATGCTGAGTGATTTGATTGTTGCGCTGGTATCGTTCTCCAAACCACGCACCGAGGAAGGACTCCAGCGATGGCGGTCATCCATCCATGGAGTTATAGTCGAAACGCTGAGTCACTGAGCTGAGTCAGTTAGCAAGTTCCCTGCCTGGCAACACTTCGTGCACCAGAGAAGACAATGCTCTGTTGCTGTGTGGCAGCTTGGAGACAGTCGTCTGCATCCACATGGCCATCACCAGGCTTGCCCCTCGGTTACCGCCTACCAGTTGGATCTCTCGTTCGGTATTTGGGTGTGGCCCACACCACCCTGCTTTTGAAGCAAAGTGAGCCAAAAGTCAGTCTGGCTTGGGGGGAAGAACGCCAAAACCAAGCGCACGACGCGAAGACGAAGTCACGACCTGCGCCCTGCGACAACGTGACGCGACGACCAGAAGCACTCCGAGAACAAATCCAATAGGAAGAAGAAGAAGGAGAACAGCAAGTCCAACCAAATGGCTGAATACGGCGCAATCGTGAACCTCGTCAACAGCTTTGCACTCTGGTTCTCGTTCGAGAACTCGGACGACTCGATTCAGCACTTGCTGCATCTGTTTGTGGACGACGCGACGCTCGAAGACGAGTTGGTGGGCGTCTGCAACGGCAAAGCGGAAATCGAGACGGGACTCAAAGAGCTCTCGGGACTCACGTTTCTCGCCGACACACACCATGTGCCAAGTGGCCACGTGGTCGAAGTAGCCGATGCCTCGCGGGCCAAAGTGGTGTCGACCACGACCGTCTCTTGGCGTTGTGTGCCCGTTATGGTCATCCAGTGGACTGACCAAGTGGTCAAGGCGGACGGTAAATGGCTCTTTTTGTCGCGTAAAGCAGAGGCGCTGCAGAAGAACCTCGAGATGATTGGCGAAATGCAGTTGCGCGGCAAGAAGCGATACTCTCATCAAGTAGACGCGTAGAGGAGGCGGTGGGGCAGCGACCAAAGGACACATGCAGGAGTCAAAACAAAGAGAACGAACCAGAAGACGAACGAGATGAGACAATCGGATGATTTAATGGTCGCGAGAAAGCGATACAATTGTATGCTTGTTGGTCGAGTTCCGCATCTTCTACTACGCCTCCGTTTCCGAAAGAAAAAGGAGACACCAATGGTTGCTGAGGTCAGCAATTCGCTGATAGATCTCCTATTATGCTTCTTTCTTTCCATCGGGCAAACCCGCATCCACCAACCAGCAACAGCTTGTTCCCTCAGAAGCCCACTGCATGTCGAATAGCAAAAAAACTGAACATCATAACGACAAACCCGACGCAATAAATGATCAATTGACTGATCGTCCGACACGCGATGAGATCAGCTGCGGTCATCTCTTGCAGAGCAAGACTCGAACTCTGCGCATCTTGAGGACGATGCTGACTCTGCCAACGATGACGAAGGTGTCGGCGTTCAGCGAGCGTCTGGGCAATTTCGGTAGCATTTCTTCTCACTGAATCACGACCGTGTACTTCTTGCTCACGTCGTTGATGTCTTTTGCGGAGCGCCTGGCGCATAGACTGTTCGTGCCACTCGGGAAGAATCACTTCATCGTCGTCCGGCTGCTCATCGTTGGCACGCGCCTCTTGCTTGTTTTCTTCTTCTGACTCTTCAACAATGCCATCTGCCGTGCGCAAACCAAACGCCTGCGAGATCTCTGCATCTTCATCGACAACCCAAGCAGCGTCTTCCACCTCTTCTTGTTCTTCATGATCCGGAACAACGTTGACTACTTTTGCGTCCCGTTCAGCTTGTGCCTTGGTTTGTTCTTCTTGGATCGCGTCCAGCACTCGCTGGATTTCATCAATCATCGAAGTGTCGACGCCCATTTTCAAAAGCACGTCTTTCTCGATGCGAGCAGAGCGAAACTCTCGCTTTTTGTCCTTGCTGACTAAATCGATGCCCGTCAAAGGAGCCAACGACGACACCTCCGAGTTTAGCGACGCCGTCTCGGCATCTAGCGAGTTGGTTGGTGACATCGGTGGTGCGTGAGGATCCGTCGCAGTATCATTCGGAATCTGACCTGGTTCTGGTTCTGACTCGGTCGACACTGCTTTCCCTTTATGCTCTTCTTGTTGGCGACGTAGCGCTTCAATCTCGACAGCATGGCAGATGTTGGTGGCCACTTCTGCCAGGAAAATAGAAGCTTCAGGCGATGCAGCGACCTCACAGAGTCTGTTCAGACACTCGCCAGTCGTCTCAATCACTTTCCGTCCCTGGAAATTGAGCGATCCACGAAGATGATCAGTCGACATAACGCTTGAGAGATAGATAGTGGAGTCCTACCTCTGGACTGGCAAAGAAATCAATGCAACTTTGCAGTGTCTCAAAGACTTGGGTCGTGGCCACCTTGGTTTCTGGAGTATTCAGGGCTTGCGCGACTTTGGACAGGGTTGCAACACCGTTGACAACAATGTCGCGTCCCTGAGGTGATGCCGACGCAACCAAAACCTGGTGTTTCAATTGCTAAATGACCAATGTCGTGCATATACAACAAGGGTCAGTTCAGTGCGCTACTAACATTCTTTCAAAGTCTTTCGTAGTATGGCTCACTTTAGTGGTGGACTTAAGTCCTTGGGCTTGCTCGGCACCGAGAACTCCAACGGCATTGACCACCGCAGTGGAGAGCAACCGCGATAGATCGCGCGCGCGCTGCGGGGTGAGCTCTTTGATTTTCTGCCAGATGAAGTAACTCAACACATACGGATTCACGTAGGAGGCGGCCAGCTTCTCAGCGACAGGAAATACCACCTTCTCATCCACTTTGGTGCCAGCCCATCTGAATTGCAACGAGATCATCGAGAGAGTCAGTTCACTGGGCCAGCAACAAGCAGTAGAAGCATACTGACAAGTCCACAAACCCATTTGCATATTCTGTGGGTCGATGCGACGCGTCAAAAAACCTACCGGATCGCGTCGACTGGCGCCGAGAGGATCCCCATCGGCACCACTTGTCAAATGACGAAATGGAAGAGAGACCCCAATGTCAGTGTCGTGGCCGTGTCTGTCTATGGCATGTACTAAGGGGATGACGCAGCTGTCGTGGCGGCTGATCACAGGTTCGGTTGCACGAAGGTTGCGGGAAAACACCTTGTTAACACCCGATCAAAAAAACACTGCTGTTAAGGGTTAGTACATCCCTCGATCAGAGTGACGAACCAACCCGAAACACGAGAAGGATGGAGCATGGGATCAACGGCGCAACCGCAGCCTCACTGAACGATCGCTTTGTAAAGTGTGCAGGGTGCAAAGTGAACATCCCTAAAGAAGATCTGTTGGCGCTTGGCAAATGCACCGTTTGTGGGCGCAAGTACGAAGAGTCGGAGCCCAGTGCATCGGAATGCGTGAGCTTCTCTTCAGTGCAAGCCAGCGGGCCGTCCTCCTGCGGATCCACTTTGTCCAGTGGGACCGAAACCAAGCGCAAGAAGCGTTGGGTCGTGATGGTCTCCAAAAGAGGAAGAGAATACTACCACAATACGGAGAATGGCGAAGACCGGTGGGACAAACCAGCCGACTTTGACGCCGATGCCAGTGAAGACCGTTTTGGTACTTGCCCTCCACATACATTCATTTAGCGAGCTACATTGTTGCTGATCCATTGAGTGTTTGTGCATGTGCTTGTAGTTCCCTTCAAGAACGACGTGCTGAAAAACGCTGTGCTTCGAGAGCAAGCCAAGTTGGACGCCAAGAAGATGGGAATCCCCATTAGTGTGCTAGAGAAGCACCGATCCCCCGACGATGACGAGATTCTCCCGCCGCCTCCAGTATCAGTAACCGCACCGACACCAAGTGCTGTCGCAGCGCCAATGCGAACACCCGCCTCACCACAGCAAGCAGCCGCGTCGCCGTGTTCTTCTTCTGCGGATGAACGCCATGATTCGCCATGCAATCGCAACACTTCGTGTGGCCTCATGTGATTCTTTGAAGCCATTACCTAACCGATAGATCAGCCTCATTTCTTAACCGTTAACCAGAATAAATCAGAAGGACAAGAAAGAAAAACGCAAAGAAAGAAACGTTCCAGGCCTGTGATTGGCTCCAAACGGTAAATTTCCAGAATCGAAAGCCTTCAGCAACGCAAACTTACCCAGTCTCCGTCTCATCACTTGTTCGAAGATAGCCAGATGAAGGACCATCGCGACCGCTTTGGCGCCGTCGAGATCTCGCCACGTGCGCGGGATCCTTTGATCCAGTACCAAAAGTCGTCGTCTTCGGTCTCGGCGTCGTCTCAGATGTCGGCCTCGGGTTTCAGCTCGCAGCAGTTCCAGAGCCAGTCGACCTATCAGCAACAGCACCACATCCAACCCCAAAACGTGTCGTTCACCATCGTCTCGGCCGTGTCGCTGCGTTCGGCGTCCAAAAATCTGATCAGCAACCCGCACTGCGAGGTGTCGCTGGTAGCCAAAGCCAGTGCTCCTTCAGGAGGCGCAACTACAACAGCAGCAGCAGGAAGCGGCGCGGCGCCTGGCACCCACGAAGTGCGTCGAACGCTTCGCTCGTCGACGGTCAAAGGCTCGATGAACCCCATTTGGAACTTTAAGGCCGATTTTGGCGTCGTGGATCCGCGGCAGATCGTCGGATTGCTCTTTCACGTCCGCCATACCGAGAAAATGGGTGTCGTGAAAAAGGATTTGGGCCAACTCTGGCTGAGCATTCGCGAAGTGTTTGACCTGCAAAAGGTTGGTGCCGACTTTCCAAGCAGGTGCGTGCCAAAACGCAGAGGAAAGCTGATAGATTGTGTGGTGTTTTGCTGCTTTCTCTCGACAGCGCGGCGAAGAACGAGCGTTCCACTTGCAGCCGCCGGATATGCACAAGGAGAAGGACTTTGATGATGTGTGTTGCCTGTCGTTGTGTGCTCCACAAGAGAACGATGTCTCTTTGGTTCTGACATTTTCTCTGTGTGTGAGTTAGCTGGTGAGCAATAGAAATTATGGCAAACTAGTGCTTCGCATGGACCTCATCGGAGCGGACGAGGGTTCGAATCAGGAGCAAGAGCAACGCGAGACTCTACCACTTGCTCGGCGCAGCAAAAACTCGGCGAACAACAACGGCAACAGTTATGAATCCAGCGACAAAAGACCTCTCCGCGACACTGCTGGATCTGGCAGCATTGCTAAAGAAGATGAGTTCGCCTTCAGCATGAAGAAGAATTCTGAGAGAGCGCACAATGCACTAGACGAGCTCAAGCGAATTCGAGCATGCCACCAGAGCCATCCAAAACCCGGCGAGATGTGGTATGCGATCGCTTCTTCATGGGTCACAGAGTGGCTGGTGAGTTTCGCTTCTGTTGAATGCAGAGGATGAGGATGGTGGCTGATGCGTTGTGATGCCAGCTCTTTGTGTCGCAACACAAGAACCAGGATCCCTTCAGCACTGGTCCTGGCCCAATTCCCAATGTCAGTCTGGTCTCAAACGACTCTGGCAATGGCGCCATGCGTCCACGAGCGGATGTCTCGATCAAACGCGACTTTCGCGTCGTCAACAAAAAGACTTGGGATCTCTACCACAAAATGTATGGTGGCGGACCAGTGATTGAGGTTCGAGTGCCCAACAATTGCCCCGATCCGTCTGCTTGGCTCAAGACCATCCAACTGCATGAGGTTGGCAAAGTGGTCTCCAGCTACATGTGAGCGAGTGGAGATTGTGGGGAAGAAGACATGGATCGCGGTGTGTGTCTTGGAATCCAGAATTGTGTATTTATGACGAGACCCAAATCAAAGAAACTAGCTGAAGAGAGTGACGTTGGGAAGTCCTGTCGTTCCGTTGGTAGCCGTAACGAAGAGGTCAATTGCAACCGTTTTGGGCGATCTACACGAGAGTTGAGTTCGCTACCTGACGCTGCAGCTCAAGTGATGGAAGTGATGAGCAGCAGCGAGCTATTGGAGGATTCATGGATCGTAGAGCCATCCCAACTGGTGTAATGCTGTGCTGCAGCAATGTGTTGAGAGTCAAAGCCAAGAGGCACATGTTTAGGAGTTTATTGGTGACTCGCACAGCAATCGATCGCTTCTCTACTCACAATCCAGGCACTGAGATCTTGGACGCCGCACACATACGCTTGACCACCACTTCACTCGATGCACCGCAGTACGCTTGAAGCTCGGCGATATCTTGAGGAGCACTCACGTGAGCGCCTGCTTGACGAACTCCAGCGACGAGTTCCTCGGGAACGGCATAGTCTGTGAGACCCAGTTCAAGGCGACGCGAGATGACTGCTGCTGTGGGAAGACTCGACAGAATCGCAGAATGGCTGCTGTAGACGTCGAAGACGTCGCGACCAAGCTTGATGCCAACCGCAGCGACGTGATCGACATTGTCCAGTTCCAGAACATGAGGCCATCGCCCACGTCTGGTCGAGCCGTTGTACTGGACCAACTCTGCGACTCCGTCATGGCTCTGGGAGATAGTGTCGACAGCGCCGTCATTGGGTTGCCAGGCTTCTGAATACCCGTGGTCGGGTCCATATCGACTTCCAGTGAACGTGGCAAGCGGATGCATCGGAGCAAACATGGAGAAGATGTTGTCGCAGGTTCTTGGCGTCGTGGGTGTCTCTGGTGGAGAAACTGAAGTAGTAGATGTATGGCTCCTTTCGTGGTCATACAGTACAAGCAGATATCTTCAAAGCCAAGCGCAAACACTTCACTTGTCAAGACACGGTCCAAGTAGTCGGTGAGCTTCTCGTTCTGTCCGCGTGGAGCAATGCCCCACTGATCCATTTTCATGTCGTAGATGCTGTTGAGGCCGGCACCGGTGAGCCCAAAGATCGAGAACGCACCCAAGACACTGTCTTTCACACTCCCTTGATCTGCGCAAAGAGCTCGCACGCGCGGTCCCAGTTACTTGAGAATGGACCGACGGTAGCCGTGAAGACGGTGTATCCTTGATCTCGAAGGCGTTGCTGGTAGTCGCCGTGGATGCCTCCCCAGTACTTCATTCCGACCATTTCATCGCGTCCCCATCCGGTGATGCCGTGAACGAGAATGATAGGGTACTTGTTGTTGGCATACGCGATGGGGAGCAGTGAAGCGCAAGTCGCGACCGCAAGCGCGGCAAAACTGGTCTTGGTCATTCCGAGCTGCCTGGTTGGCGAAGAAGCTTGAATGGCTTGGGACTTGAGTGGGAAATGGAGAATGAACGAGGAGAACGAGCATCCAAGTACCCAACAATGCTGTTGGTGGCCCCCACATCTGACCCTTGAGACAGCATGGAGTCTTCGACTCAAGACAAGTGGACTGTCTTGCACGGTTGAAAAGCAGGGGATCAATTGGGGCTGCGTAGTTTCTCTGATGTTGACTGCTCTTGCAAAGCGACACGAACGCTCGCAATTTGCTTTGTCAGCCGCTCGGCTTGACCTCGAAGCTTGGGAAGGTGAATCCATCCCACGGCACTTCAACCAGGACGGGACACATTATGTACACTCAAGGGTTCAAAAGCTGTGCAGTCGAGACCGGTAATGGCTCATCCTCACTCCGAATGGCGCTCATCTGCACCTCCAAAGGATCGCTGGAGCTGAACCGGTAATGGCTGTCTGCCAGTGCATTACGCGAAAGACTTGCGTTGACAAGTGTCTCATTCCTTGTGCTGTCCCAATGGATCAACTTGGCAAAGAAAGTGTTGTCGAGTGTGTCGAAAGCCATGAGAAGCAGCAGCAGCTGCAGTTGATTCAGAGCAGGAAGTGCCAGCACCTCAAGTCGGCGCTCATCTGACAACCACTGGCACTGCGAAGATGCAGCATATGCGTTGAGACAGAAAGCAAAGTCATGGACATGACAAGCAAGCATGTGATTTGGCGGGGGTCAATTCAATAGACGACCTCTACTCCCATCGCCTGTCGAATCCTCATGATTTCGTCCATGAGTTTGGCGACTGTGGAGCGTCAGACACGCCGTGAAGACGCTGCGATGTGACCGCCGTCTTCTATGAGCCAAGTTTTTCTCCACCAGTTGCTCGGCGACCCACTGGTGAGTGAGCTCTTGAGCCAAGTGCTGAGAGAGTATGAGTGATCACAGAACACGAGCATCAGTGGTAGCTCTCAACTAACCCTTTGCAGAGCCCATTGGAGAAAGTCCTTTGTGCTGGGTGGAGGCAGTAGCAGCCGCGTTTGTCCCGTCAAAGCACTTCGGTGTTGGCGAACCACACATGAAGTCTCTCACTAAACTCGGCTGCTGCTGCAGAGGACGTTGTGTTTTACCATAACTATCAAAAGATCGCTCTACTGGTTGCTGAGCTATCGTCCATGCTTCAGTCTTCACCAGTGATTGGGCTCTGGCAGGAGACAGAGCTACAGGGTACAAGATGGGCTGCTGGTTGAGAGCGTTGAACCCAATGTCAGTCTCTTCTTCGAATCGGCTCTTTTCGAGCAACCTGCGGGGCCATGATCGATTCAGTGGCGTCAGTGACAACTGATGAGGAGTTTTCTGGTCAAGACAACTCCGTGATCGCTGCATTGATGCCAACCTCAGCGGCAACACGCGCTGATGTGAGAAGAAAAGCCCGACATTTGAAAATGTCAGCCTTCTCTCAAGTTCTTTCTTAGGTCCTCGATCGGTGGAGTGTCAAACGAGAGCGAAATCTGCTGGCTTCCATGGGTCTCGAGGAGGTGAACGAGGTCTGATGGTGCTCAACTTCATGTGACCAGCTCAGCTCAATGCCGCCATCGAAAGTGAATAAACAGAAAAGTCTGTTTAATGTTCATACGAATTGGCAGCGCGCAGCAGAGGTCACTACAAACAGCGTCCCAGAGCGGTTGGATGACGATGAGGGTCACACAGTCAAACCAGCTCGGACGTTGCTGTCTGCGGAGGTACAGTAGCGCGCAAGTGAATGTGGCGCTGGCATTCATTCACTCAGTTCTTCAACCCGTGCAATCGTTCAATTGCTTTTCTTTCTCTGCATGAGACTTCTCCTGTCCATGTCGTTTGGTGTTGTTCACTATGGTTGAATCAGACCTGTCTCTGGCTCGAGGGCTCTCTTGAGCGCGTCCTTTTCTGGTGCGATGCAGCAGCTTTGGAGACAGCCAGCTGACTTTCTGACTTGTCTGAAGCCCACGAAAGAGCTTCAGAAGCAGCCCAAGTGGTCCGGCAGCAGTGTGCCAAAGGAATCTTGGGATTCAACCACATGCCATCATGCAGTGCCCCGACCCACCTAAACATTTAGTGCATGAACCGGGTCTTTTGTTGGTGACAGGCACATATCATTTTAGCGCAATCCGTAGGTTGAATCAGTGTGATGCCCAGAACCATACGAAGCGCGCGGTCGCATGGACGATCCACCGATGTCGCGTGAGTAACGAGCGCGGGTTGAACTTGCATCTTTTTGCGTTTGTTCTTCTTCATCTCTGAATGCGGAGACAGGCGCGACACCACGCGCTGCACCCACAGACCTGAGACCTGAGACTTGGGTCCTGACACTGCTGACTGCAGACAGTCTGACAGTCAGGCCAGGTGAGCGGCTTATCTGCCAATGGGACTACTAGCCGTCACTTTGTCTTTGGCAACCCAAAGAAAACATGAAGGTTAGCCTGATCACGTTGGTCGGTGCCGTCTCCACGGCTTCCGCGATCGATTACCCTGGTGGGTGGGTCCCGGGCACCCCAAAGGAGCAATGCGTCGACATCTGCGTCAACTCCAAGGCCACGCCAACGTGTGTGACCAAGGATCCAAAGTGTCTCGCCAAGAAGCAACTGCCCGGTGATTGGGATTACCTCATGTTGGACCAGTACTACGTACCCCAGTTCTGCCGCGACTTGGACAACGGCGCCGACACCACCGTGTCGCATCAGAATGTGTTGCCGTACCCCAATGGCATTCGTTGCAAAGGAACCCCAAAGAACGAGATGACTGTCCACGGTCTGTGGCCCGACTACGACGACGGCTACCCAGCGTGCTGCAACGTCACCGATAGCATCCCCAACAAGCCATTCCCAGCTGCTGACTTCGCCGCCAAGTACCCCGGCTTGCTCTCCAACATGAACGCCGTCTGGTACGACCCGACGCAGACCAACTCGTACGACACTCTGTGCGAGATCTACAACCACGAGTTTCAAAAGCATGGTCTCTGCTTCCGAGCCAACCATGCTGAGAACCATCTGCTCAACGCCGCCGAGTATTTTGAAACCACGCTTCAAGTCTTCAAGACCATGACCAAGGAGACTGACCAGATCAACGCTTGGGCCGCTTCTGCCCAGTCCATCGAGTCAATTGATGCCTTGCGTGCGCTCTACAAAAAGCGTGTGCAGGTGTTCTGCGCCAAAGATGGCAAGAGCTTGTCCTCCATTCGTTCGTGCTTCAAGCAGATCGACCCACCGCATGGACCATACACCATGCAAATTGATTGCCCCGTCGAGAGTTATTATGGCAATTTCGCCGCCTGCACACCTGGCCAACCCATCTCGCTTGCTGCATACGCTGATCCCGTCGAAACACCAAAACCCACCAACAACACCAACACCAACAACACCAAACCAACCCAGAAACCCACGCAGAAGCCAACCCAAAAGCCAACTCAGGTGCCGACTCAAAAACCACCAACCCAGTCCCCACCGACGCAAAAGCCGCCAACACAGTCCCCCCCAACCCAATCACCACCAACGCAATCCCCACCAACCCAGGCTCCGTCCACGA
>JAMFLO010000398.1:10972-29476 GCA_027475765.1 Paralagenidium karlingii
CTGCTCCAGCCACCAAGACCCCACCAACCCAGGCTCCGTCCACGACTGCTCCAGCCACCAAGACCCCACCAACCCAGGCTCCGTCCACGACTGCTCCAGCCACCAAGACCCCACCAACCCAGGCTCCGTCCACGACTGCTCCAGTTACTAAGATTCCTCCAACGCAAAAGCCGACTGTTGGCCCAGTGCCATCGTCAACCAACGGCACCAAACCAACGCAAAAGCCCACCCAAAAGCCCACCCAAAAGCCCACGCCAGCTCCCACTAGCGTTCCAACTCAAAAGCCCGCTTGTTAGATGCCATTTTCTACGTTTTCACGTACAATTCGCCTCGTTGCTTGACTTTTAAACCAACCAACAAAGTCAAAGAATCAGTTTGACGTCTCCGCAGTTCAAGGTCGCTTGCTACCCCTTCGTGAGCATCACAAGTCCACAACGACCATAGCTGCCACGCTGAGCAGCCAAATGACCTGCAAATGACACGGTTCAAATCACAAAACTCTCTGGATCTTCGTTGCGCGGTTGTGTGCGTGGACAGCACACGCTCAGAGCTGTGCCGGGCCGAACATCTCCTTACGAGAATGCATGGAGTTCTTTGGTGATGCCGACCCGAGAATCGGAATTAAGTGGATGACTCGTTCTCGTACTATCGTACAACAGTGTGGTCACCTTGCTGAATTGCGACGAATTGAGGCCAAATGGGTCGTAAAGGAGGCGAGAGTGGGGCCAAAGAGCGGAGCAGTCGACGCAAAGACATGGGTAGCAAAGGCAAAGGCAAAGGCAAACGCCCTAGAGATCAACGTGGAAGAGACAGAGAGCAGCAGGCGGCACGCGGGGCCGAAGAGACCGAGCTGCACTTCAAGCGACGCAGCTTTCCGGTCGCGTTGCACATGTGGGACTTTCAGCAATGCGACTCCAAGCGCTGCACGGGGCGAAAACTTTGTCGTCTCGGTAAGCTCAGATCTCTACGATTCGAACAATCGAGTGTCTGAGGAGCTCACGGACGGTCGGAGTGACTGACAGGCTACGTCAAGTCGATGAAACCAGGGCAAAACTTCCGCGGACTGGTGCTGAGCCCCAACGGCGAGCAGGCCGTGTCGCGAGCGGACCGCGTGAGTGACTCGCCTCTTGCTGTGCTCTCTGCTTGTGTCGACTGACTTCTCGTGACAGGAAATCGTGGAGAGCGTCGGCATTTCGGTCATCGACTGCTCGTGGGCCAAAGTGCAGGAGCTACCGTATCGCCAGCTCCGTTCGGGTAAATCACGTGACTGGTTGTTTTGTTGGACGTCGTAGCAAACTGACAGCAGCAGTGGTTGCTTTTGCTTGGCAGGCCACCATCGTCTTCTTCCGTTTCTCGTGGCCGCCAATTCCGTCAACTACGGTCGGCCGTTCAAGCTTTCTTGTGCTGAAGCCATCGCGGCGACCTTGTACATTGTTGGCATGAAGGTTCAATGCCCGTGATTTCTTTCTATGTCGGTCGTTGCAGTGGATCAATTAGCTGATTGGGAATGGAATACGTGGATAGGAGGAAGCTGTTCAAGTGATGGAAGAGTTCTCTTGGGGTCTGGAGTTCATTCGCATCAATCAAGACGCTCTGGAGGCATATGCTGCCTGTAAGACCAGTGCGGAAGTTGTCGATGCACAGGTGAACCAGCGATGTCATCGTAGAACAGAGGTGGGGGCACGTTGCTAATGCGTCATGTGTGCGCAGAACGCGTATCTTGCAGCGTGTCAGGAAGAACACGACGAGCGTGCTCGGCGCATGGAGTTTCCAGTGGTGAACAGCGATGAAGAGGAGGAGGAGGAGGACGACGACGACGACGAACAAGAAGAACACGACCGAGAGGACACATTAGTCATTGACGAAGAAGACGAAGACAAGGAAGAGGTCTCCCTGAAGAGTGAGAGCCACTTGCCTTTGCCGAGTCTGGAGAGCGATGACGAGGGCGAACCAGCGGAGCCAAAAGACTCGACTGATGCCAGCTCGTCAAGAACCAAAGAGGACCAATTGTTTAAGCACCGCACGAGTTATTCCGCCAGCATCGCACCATCGGGTTCGGACGAAGAGTTGGAGTCACTCACGAAGAATCTGCATTTGGCTTCCGCCAGTGTCCTGAAGACCCAGCAGTTGCGCGACACTCGTCGTCACAGCAGCAAATTGAACGGTGCTTCGGGCGAACTCGACACCGAGCGCAGTTACGCGTTCGAGTCCATGGAGGACTTCAAGAGCCAACAGCACGTGGTGACGGGGCTGGAGAAGACGATGGTTGCCGTGTCAGGAGACGCAGTTTTGGAGCTTTCAGAGGCTGCGTTCAACCGATGGGGTCAGGACACTGAAGCAGCAAACTCCAACACCAAGGTGGAGATGGAGAGTGAGAAGCCTGCCACTGTGCCTTAGGATGGAGGGCTCTATTGTATAGATTCATGCGCGCTGTCTGAATAAATAGGTGCCTAACCGCACTAAGGAATGCAACACACCAGCGTCGATCTCTATCTCTTGAGTTTGCGTCCCGTCAGAGGGTCCGTTCCAACAACTAGCCGCTTGCCAGTGGTAGTGCCACTGGCAAGTGGATCGTCGTGTTTCTTTTGCCAGGACATAAGCGAGAACTTTGGGCTTTTGGGCACCGTCAAGCGCTTGGATTTGGGCGGAGGCAGATTGCCATCGAGGTTAATGCCTTTCTCCAGGTGCTTTTTCAGAAAGAGCTCACCGGTTTTGGTCAAACTCTGGTGCGTAGTGTTGTTGTTGCGTTGCGCGTGGATCAGAGAACTGGTTGAGCCCACCAGCGCCATCGGGCTGTGCGGTGAGGTCTCGTTGTTGGTCGAGACTTGGTCGATTTGGGATTTGGCCCCGTGGCCGGCTGAACACGCGCGTCGAAGTGGCTGAGGCTTGTTCGAATTCAGCACATTGGTGGGAGTTCCTGCCTGTTGCTTTTGGTCCTGCGAGCTCCCGCTGGCTGCTGATGAAGTGATGGAAGATCCAAAGGCACTCGGAGTGCTGGCGCGTCTGGCTCTGATGGTCTCTTGAATGCGCTTCGTCTCCGCGTCGTCGTCATCGGAACTGGATGAAGAAGAAGGCGAGTTGTTTTGGGATTGATTGAGCTCTATTGGAGCGGCTGGTGAAGGTCGCATGGCAAGAGAAGCTTTGGGTTGCGGAAGCGAAGAGGCCTTTGAAGATGGTGAGAGAGCATTGATCGCCGTGAGTTTCTGTCGGGGCTGCATCACTTCATGAGGGTGCTCTCGCTGCTTGAAATGGCTTCCGATGTGGTGGGGATGCACGTGTGATTGCTGATAAGGATGATCTTCGTTCGTGGATGGACCACTGGCAGAGGACGCCCCTGTCGGTGGGGCAGGCTCATTGAGGTTCGCAGCTGAGCCTACAGACGCATTTCCCAGACCGGCGGTGGTGGCGTTGGCTTCATTGCTGGTAGAGTGATGGGAGTCGTCGTGTCCAGTCGTTGAGAGTCTCGGCATCAAGAAGTTATTCATCATGACACGCGACTCCACCGTCACCTGATTCACAGTCGACGAGGTCTCGGCACCAGCAGTTTGTTGTTTTGGTACTGGCGGCTTTGTGATCACCCGAAGCCGTGAACGACCAGCACCAACGACGGTTGACACATGAGCTTGAATGGATCCGACATTGCTCGTGATGTTGCCTTGAGTCGCGGCATTCAGCGGCTGGATCTTGCTTGTCGCATGTGCATGCGCCTTGGCTGCCTCTACAGCAGCAGCTGCAGCGGCGGCAGCAATTCGAACATCTTCTTCATGCTTTTCGAGTCGTTTTAGTTGTTGCTGCGCGACCACCTGGCTCAAAGATGGAGTCACACCAGCTGTCGACACTGGTCGAGAACCACCCGCGTGGGCCGGACACTTTTCTGGAACACTGGGGGTCGAGGTGGTGGCTTCAGTATTACCACCGCTCATACTCTCTGCCTTTCGGAAGTTCTCCACTTCTTTGATGATCATCGCACGCAAATCCATCCGCGTGAGCTTGCGGTTTTGCTCAAATGCAAAGTCGATGCGAGAGGATGGCTTGGGCTCGTTGCATTTGTACTTGCGCTCGAGCGACTGGAGATAAGGATGCAGAAGTGCTTCTTGCGCTGTATATCGGTCCTTTGGATCAAACTGAAGCAGTTTGTCGAGCAAATCGATGGCTTCTTCACTCGCATTGGGAAACAACGTTCGAAACGGCACTTTAGGCTTCTTGCCCAGCGACTTGATGAACCGTTGAGCTTGCGTGCTCTTGATCTTTGCGTACGCTTCGGATGACGGAGTGCCGATGACATCGAAGATCAATGAGAGCTGATGCAAAAAGTTCTTGCCCGGAAACAGGGCTTTGCGTCCGAGAATCTCCGCAAAGATGCAGCCAACAGACCACATGTCGATGCTCTTGTCGTACAGGCCATCTGGCTGCAGCATGAGCTCAGGTGCACGATACCATCGTGTGACAATGTGCTCAGTCATAGGTGCTGCTTGTGCTCCCGGCTGGGAAGAGTCGCTTGAACTGGAAGTCAAAGACGACCCTGCCCTTGCTGGAGCCGAACGCGGTCGATCGTGAGCTGACATTGGGACTCCGGAGGTCATTCCTGACGATCCCTTTGGTGTCTTGCGCGCCAAACCAAAGTCTGCAATCTTGAGCTGGCAGGTCTTCGTCAGCAATAGATTGCCGGGTTTGAGATCACGATGCAGCACTCCGTTGTCATGGAGGTACTTGACGCCTCGAAGTAACTGGTGGAGAAAATATCTGATGTGCGACTCGGATAGTGCTTGAGAACTCTGCAAGACGCGATGCATGTCGGTGTCCATCAGGTCCATGACGATGTAGAGCTCATCGTCTTTGACGTTGGTAAAGAGGTTGTGAATGGAAACGATCTGCATAACCAAAATGATGCAGAGATAAGTTGTGAGCGCTTGGTAATGGAATGGGCAGTGCCGTCTGGTGACGACTCCTCACATTGGGGTGTTTGCCCAAAAACTGCAACAACAAAATCTCGCGAAGAGTGTGACGAGCGTCCGAGGTTCTTTTGGCCATGGGGAAAACCTTTTTGATGGCAATCGATTGGCCCGTGTCCTTGTCTTTCGCAGCACTGCAACACCGCAATTGCATCAGCGCTCAGGCGCGCACAGGATAAAGCAATGACCCGGCCCTCATCTCGCACTGGACCCTTTCGGCTTACCAGACAACACCATAGGACCCTTTGCCGAGTGGATTTAGCAATTGGTAACGAGCGTCCACACGGAAGAGAGTGCCGTAGACTTTGAAGCCACTGATGCTAGAAGTGGTCGAAGTCGAGTTGGCGCCCGCAGTCGAAGTCGATGCACCGGTGGGGGCAGGTTTTTCATTCCCTTGATGGGCAGGAGCTGTCGAGGTTACTGTTGCAGTTGCTGGCTCGTTCAGATGGCTGGTAGTGTGTGCAGCCGACACTGTCGTTCCCAAAGACGCGACGGGAACTGCCGATGTCGTTGTCGAAGAGGACAAAGCAGCCATTTTCTCAACTGCATTTACCGTCGGCAATGGTCAAAGCGCTTTGGTACAGACTGAAGATGCGGCCGGCTCCTTATCCCACCTCTCTGCCCAACACACCGAGTGCTAGTGAGCTCAACTGCGCTGGTGAGCTATTGATAGCGCGCTGACTGAGCGGAGAGCAAGAACAACTTGAAAACTCTGCAACAGGAATAGACGGAGCTACCATTGTGGTGGACGGCACGCTGCTGCTCATTGATGTGTATGCCCTTGTGGACTCAGACGCTTTGGCAGAATCAGAGTCTCGAATCAGACCCACGGCTCTTCAAGATCATCTCATCTTCTCCATCGTCAAAAATGTTGCAAGAAGCGACGAGCGTGGCGATGGGAATTCTCGTGGGGTTGGTGGTCATCTGGGTGCTCAACGTGTTCCCGGGGGAACCGTTTGACTACGAGACGGACAGGAACCCACTCCAAGAAGAGGCTGCTGGTGGTGCTGGGGAGAAGAAGCACGAGCTTCAGCCCAACTACCAAAGCCACGAAGCGACGCAGCTACACGAGGCAACTCTGCATGCGACCGAGGACTGTCTGTGCTGTGCTGGCAACTTCAAGCAACAACAAGAGCACCCCGAGCTACAGCAGCAGCAGCAGCAGCCCACAAAGACGCCAAATGTCGCCAGAAAGACGCTCAAGCCCAGCGATTTTTCAGTGCGGACCCACAGCTCGCGGCTCAACCTGGTGGTGTACACGATATTGTTCCTCGCGTTGACGTTCGTCATGAAACGTGAATACGACATCAGCATCCTCGAAGTCGCCTGCTATTTCTTCCCACGAGAGTGCGACACGCTGCGACGTGTCGCCGCGATGCCAAAGCAACTGCTGGACAAGACGTTTGCGCTCTCTACGTGAAGCAGGTAGTCTGTTTAGCATTTGGCGACTACTTTTATTATAACAAATGAAACTCTCGGAAAGGATGTCCCATTCATTGGATTATTGGAGAAGTCGCTGTTCTGCTGCGCGTGCATGTCCCTCCAAACCTTCCATCCGCGCCAGCACAGCAGAATCCTGAACGAGAGCCTGAGAAGCCGTGGCATCGTCAATGCGCATCCAGGTGCGAATGCGCAAGAATGTATGCACCGAGAGTCCGCCCGTGTACCTAGCAGTGCCACCCGTCGGCAGCACATGGTTGGGACCAGCGCCATAATCGCCAAACACTTCAGCAGCGCGTTGGCCGATGAACAAACCTCCGTAGTTCTTCAAGCGGTTGGCAATCTCTTGTGAATCAGAAGTGATCACCTCCAAATGCTCTGGAGCCAACATATCTGACACCTCAATGCACGAGTCGATCGTGGGACAGAGCACTGCGAAACCCTTCACACAACAAGAGAACACCGGAGCCGCAAGTGCTAATCAGGCATCTCTTGTCCAGTACAGCGACTGCACCCACACAACACGAAACACTCACATTGGATACGCTGACACGCGCCGTAGCACTGGTCGGAAGTGCGCTGAGTTGAGCCTCAAGACAGCTGTTAACGATGTCGATCATTCTTTGACTTGTCGTAACAAGAATCGGAACAGCTGCAATGTCGTGTTCTGCTTGAGCAAGCAAATCCGCCGCGATAGTATCTGCGCTTGCGCTTTCATCGGCGATGACCAGGCATTCCGATGGTCCAGCCAGCATATCAATGGCGCACTTGCCATACACCAGGGACTTCGCGGCAGTGACCCACTTGTTTCCTGGGCCGACAATGATGTCGCATGCTGGGACGCCTCCAACACCAAAAGCCATTGCTGCAATTGCCTGCGATTTAGACAGAGCAGAGCCAGTCACATGAGCAAATGCATTGGCGGAAGGTCAGTGAGGGGACGATTTCCAAACCACCTGTGCGCCACCGATCGCAAGGAAATAATCTGCATCAGCGAGGTACGCAGCCGCCAACGTCACGAGAGCAGGTCGCGGAGAAGACACTATCACCGTCTCCACACCAGCAACCCGTGCAGTGACAGCTGTCATCAACACTGACGACGGCAATGGATACTATCACAAACAACAAGACTGTCAGTCCAAACGGGCATATGAACATGTGAACAGCAACAGGCACAGTCAACGTACGCGGCCACCAGGAGCATAACATCCTGCCACTTTCATCGGGGATACCTTGACAAATCCCACGCATACCAGAGGGTCAGTCAGCCATCTTCACACACACACCCCACCAAGTCGTCAACACTCTCACATCCTGTCCTGCGAAGCCGCCGTCGATGTGTTGTTCGAAATTGCGAATTGAGTTTCTTTGGGTCTGCGCAAATATACGAATGCGCTGTGCTGTGCGTCGTAAAACCTGCTGCTCGGCCGGCGGAAGCGACTCAAATGCTTGTTGCAGCTGGCTCTTGGGCACCAAAAGTGACTGGCTTTCCCTCGCAAGATCGCCTAGTCTAACGGCGTGGCGTTTGACGGCCGACTCTCCTTGGGTCTTCACGTCTTCCACGATCACGCGCACATCAGCCAGCGCCTTGATGTCCACGGGATCGTACGCAAAGCTCTGCACTTGGCTTGGGCTCACTTGCTTAAGCAGCATCTTCTCGGCCTTTGATGGATGGGTTGCTGCTGCTGATCCAATCTCGTGTGGGCCACACGACGTCCAAGAAAATGCTTGTGGCTCCACGTCCTCTTCTGTCTCATGAACGCTCGCTTCAACATCGATTGGCGCGTGGAACAGCGCGTCGATTGACCGCATTCGCTGGCATTGGATGCGCATGCTGTTTGGCAAATAGAGTACTGTAGATACGTCGCACTACGCGACTCGACATCTCCATTGTGACGACGAGCCAAGAATAGCACCATGCAACCTGATGGAAATGACGGACGACGATCTCATCAACGGCTCAACTGGCGTTTCACGCCCACGGAAAAGAATTGGCTCCAGAGACTCTATTAGGTGCAAACACTTCTTCTCGCCATGGAGGTAGAGCTCGAAGAGGAGCGAACCATTCGAAGATCGCGATCCAGGTCCATGCTGCTCGACGACATCATGCAGCTGGAAGCCAACAAGGCTGTCCAACTCGAAACGCAATCAATCGACGCTGAAACGGCGGATGAGCACGCACAGACTCTGATTCTTCTACAGCAACAGGTTCAAGAGATCCAGGACGAGATGAGAAGTGGCTTCAAGCGCCTCGAAGCCATGATGGAGAAGTTGGTGCAATCACCACCAACCACTCCAGGCACTGCATCGCTTGAGGTATCTATCCGCCCATCACGTCGTCTACCTCGTAATTCGTTCTTAAACGGCAATCATTTGGTGACAGACAAAGACAGACGAGGAGATGCGGCGAGCGGAGCGAACAGCTAGCACAGAGATGTCTCAGCCAGCCTACGACACATTTCGTCATACCTCTAGCGACGGAGCAGCCAAAGAGTCCTCATCGAAAGGCCCACCCCATGTGGTTCATGAAGAGCCAGAAAAACCGCATCTCATCCTCCGACAGCCTTCGGCTCGGACCATCAAAGTCTATCCAACGATGACTACGATGTCGAATCGGTCCACCAGATTTGATCACGACTTTCCAAGTCATGGAGGACCTTCACTGGGCATTTCTCAGGACCTCGCCTCCGATTCTTCGTCGCATATCAAACCGTCCGTCAGTGCAGCAGCAACTATGAAGGACCTGCGACGACTGTCTCTGGAGCACGGCTGGCAGCACCCCAATAGCGAGCATTTTATTCGACAGATCCAACTCGACGAAATCATCGAAAATAGTCCATCCATAAGGAATCTACGGCGACAGTCGCTGAGCAAGCAGCTCAACCTGAGGACTTGTCATCACACAGCGGTGCATAGCTCGAAAACCAAGTCGCGACTGTCGTTCCACCACGAATCCAAGAAGCGCGTGCTATGGGACGGATTCGTCATGGTCTTCGTTCTCTTCAACATGATTGTGACTCCACTTGTCATCAGTTTTGGGGTCGAAAGCCGCCTGATCGACGCGGTCGACATCTTGCAGCGCTTTGTATACACAGCAGACTTAGGGATCAACCTCTTGACGACGTTCACCATCAACCAGAACACCATCGTGATCTCCTCACCGCGTCAGACAGCGTTGCATTACATGAGTAGTCGCTGGGTGGTTTTCGATTTGCTGAGTTGTGTTCCATGGGCCGACATACTACCCAACCGGACGACCGGAAGGTTCCTCGGCATGGCCAAATGCATTCGACTGTTGCAGTTTCCTGGATTGGCGGCAAGAGTTCTTCCTCTTCGAGTGTCTGGGTGAGTTTAGAGGTGGCAAGTGCATTGCTGTAAGCCTATCTAACGAAGCCATGCGTAGGATCCTACGAATATTTGGTCTTTTCGGCATCGTGATCCTCGTCAGTCACACCAATGCATGCTACTGGAACTGGATAGCCAAAGACTGGAAGAGCCAAAACCCCAGCTACAACGAGGCGTCTCCAATCTGGCGGTATGCCCACTGCTGGTGCACCATGATTCTTGCCATCAACTCGAGCCCGCCTAGCACCTACAGCATGAAAGAGGAAGTCACGATCTCCGTCTATGCCCTGCTTGGCAATCTGATTCAGGCCACAGTTTTTGGTTCTGTGGCTCACTTGATCAGTTCGTTCAATGAGCAAGACGACGAGTACCACAGAAAGCTCAAGTTTACTCATGATCGCTGCCGATTTCTGGGCATTCGCGACAGTTTGGCCAAACGCATCCAAGCCTATTATGAACATCTCTACCGGGAGACCAAGTCAATCACATCAAATGCAGGTAGGACAATCGTGAAGGATGTGCTGCCTGTTGGTGGAAACAGCAGCTGAGCGAGCGTGTATGATGTTGGAATGCAGACGCATTCATCGAAGATCTGTCGCCTGCATTGGTATCGGACGTCAAGTACCAGCTGTATCGCGATATGCTCAAACAGATTCCGTTTCTATCGTCTCCGCGGATTGACAATAGCGTCGTGGAGCTGCTGGTGCTGCATCTGACCATTGTCATCTTTATGAAAGATGACGTGGTGGTACGACGAGGCGAAAGCGGTGACTGGATTGGGTTCATCGGTGCCAAAGGGTCGGTGGCGGTGTTGGAGGCGAACCAGTTGACGTATCGCATCCGCCGGGTCTTGCAGAAAGGCGAATACTTTGGTGAAATGGCGCTGTTCCACCAGGCAAGACGCGAGAACACGATTGTAGCTCTCAGTTGGGTGCAGATCCACCAGTTGCATCGTCGAGACCTGGACTCTGTCAAAGAAAAGTACCCAGATCAGGGCAAAGTGCTCGAGGAAGAGATGAGCAAGTACATCCATTCGAAAGCAGCGCACAAGCTTTGACACGGAAAGAGTGGACCACACCATTACCGTTACTTAAGGATGCCTCAGCACAAAGCTTCAAGATGACCCAACAAGCGCACGCCAAAGCCGATGATTTTGCGCTCGTGCGCGCTCTTTTGGAGCGTTTGTTGCCGCTTCTTCAAGCGTTTGGCAGCCGAAAGTTCAAGAAGCAACTGGAGCAATGTGACACGAGACAGCAGGGCGGTATAAGATGGAGGTATGTCGTGTGTTCAATCCACCGGACAAATGTTTGTTTTCTCACTCTTGGTTCACTGCCGTAACAGCGCGTTTCTTGACGCTTTAGACAACATACTGGGAGAAACTCATCCCAAACTTCTCAAGAAGCTGACCAGACAACAAGACGCGCTGCTGACCCAGTTCGTATCCAGAAGATCCAATCGATTTAACTATCAGCGCTTCTGTGAGTTGTTGGACGCATATGAGACCCAAGGCAACGCGGCACTGGACGCCATTACCACCACAGAAACGCTTCTATCACCACTTCCCCTGTACAAAACCAACAATCAAATGGACCATTCGGTTCTTTCTCCAAAGAAACGTAAGAGTCCGAGCAAGAGATCCATGGCTTTGGTGACGACCATCGATCAAAGCGAATCAGATGTGACCAAACGGACCATTCGAATGGACAAACGACTCGAAGTCCAACGCCTTTACAGGGTATTGACACCAGTGCTTCGCCTCAGTTCTGTTGCAGATAGCTAGCCATGTGCTCAGCGCTTGATGATACAGAACAGCATTCGAACCAAGCTTCATCGCGGGGTCGTGGGCTCAAGTCTCGACGGCTATGCTGGTCTTGAAGAAATCCTCTTTCTGGCCGACCACGACTCCACGGGGTTTCTGACCGAGCAAGTCTTTGTTGAAGACGTGTTGACGCAACTTCGGGATCCCCTCACACAAAAAGAAATCGACTTCTTGCTCGCCAACTTGTTCAACTCGAGCGAAAACCTGATTGAGTACCAGCAGGTGCGTTCAGCTAACAATCCACTCCTGTGGTCTACGGCCATCTCATTGTAGTTCTTAATATCGCAACGGAGAAACAGCTCGGGGCTCTGTGTAACATCGAAAGCGACGACTCTTCTTCAGATCCGGAGGACGGCCCAGAGAGAGCACCTCACCAGCAGTTAGTGCATCATCAGCCGCACATTGGTGCTGATGTTTTGGCTGCTGAGAGAAGACTACGGGAGTTCTTGCAGCAGAAACGCCAGATTCAAAAGACATTGTTGACGCCTGAGCAAACTGTTCGTTCCAGACAGAATAATGAAGCTCGCACAGGGGCCGATTGTTTTGTTGAGTTGATCCAAGCAACCGATTCATCTAAGTCAGGACTGGTCCACGAAGACGGTTCGAGATTCATCTCTGTTCGTGACTTGTTGGACAAAGTGCTGATATCTTCTCTTTGTGATCCAGACTTAATTGAGGCGCTACTGCAATGCAACGTTGACGTGGAGATCTCGAATCTGCGCTCAATCCTTTCACGATTCACGCGATCATCTGACGGATTCATCTCGTACATTGCCTTCCTTGAGTATGTTGGGTTGCATGGTTTTGCCCGTGATGACTTGCTCAGGATGTGCTTCTATTGCAACGGTCAGTCGCTACGCTCAGTCACCAAAGACCGCACGAGAACGACAACAGCTACACCACTTTCTTGGTGAAGTCTTGAGCCGTGTCTCCGCTTCACCAAAAGCTGTTGCTGAGTCCCTCAGAGCCCGATTCGAAAAAATGGATACTCAAACTCATGTGCACAAGAAACTGTCGGGATTCCTTTGCTCAAAAGGTGACATCCATATGTCTTCATCACACGAAGAGCATCTTTTCAAAAGTTTACCATACGCTTGTTACCGCAGACTTTCGTCGTGCGCTTCGTGGCAAATCTGGCGGCTTGCTCTTATCCAAGAAAGAGTCGTCGATTCTCTTATCGCTTTTTCAAGGTGCAAATCCGTCGGCATTTGTGCTCAAAGAGTCACAGACTAGTATCCAGTACAAGCCATTCCTTGAGTGAGTGACCGAGTCAGTTGTCGTCATGTAGCTGCCATGGAACTGACTTCTAATCCCGTTTCAGACATCTTGAGCAATGCGGTCAGCTTCACAGTCTTGGAACAACATCAGAATCGCCTTCCAAAGCAACAAGAGTGGTATTGAAGAAGGTTATGCACAAGAAACCAACGAAAGAACCTGAACAAGAGGGGTGGACAGGCTTTTGCCAATGGTTGCACACTCGAATTGGTGTCGGCATTCATACCGAGAGCTGCCATGACGTTGTTCTTCGTTCTTGCGAGGCAGCAGATCGTCGGCACAACCGTAGTATCACAAGTACCCTTGAACTCACAGGTACAATGCCGTTCACAACCTCATAATTCGGTATCCACAGTGAGTGACGCTGCATATGTCAAGAGTTCTTTGCGATCTTGGCGTCACTTGGAGCGCGCTTGACGCGTCGCGACGCGAATGAAGTGGTTCAAGAAGCCAAACGACTCGGTGTGCTGTCCTCGTTGGGTCTGCAGTACGATCGCTTGCTACAGTGAGTACATGACTCTTGTTCAATGTGTTCCTCGTTTGGTCGCTCTAATAACTCGCATGACCGGACCAGCGCCGCAAGAACCGAGCGCAACCGTTCTGACCCCTCCAAGCTGAAAGCCCCAAGAACAGTGGAGGACGTCGGCAAGTACCTCGTGTACCAGGCGAGTCAGCGCGAACGCGACACCTTTGAGTCCCTCATGGACCATCTGCAGCAGTTTCAAAGCCAACGAGAAGCCGACGGCGCTCGTTGCAGAGCAGCGATCGCAAACGGCATTTTGCTGCAATTGGGCCCGCGACTGCACGCCAAGATCCAGTTTCAACTTGTGGACGCCTCAGACTCAGCCTCCAACCCAGACTCAGTTTCTTAATTGAACTTAACGTCTCGTCCCAGATGGGTCATCCCCAGTTTTCTCTGCTTCTTTTCTGACTTCTGTTTTCTGTAGTCTATCCCTTGCGAAAAAATCTCCAGACCAGAAGAGGGGTCACCCCTACAATCCAGTGGTTTTGAGTATTGATACAGTCATCCAGTTGAGGTGCCATCGGTCCTCAGCTTGGTGGGTAGGTTGTGGTGTGTCCACAAACATTTTGTCGAACGTGTGAGCAAGTGGACTCAGATCGATCTGCCACAATTGAATTCGCAAGATGACCACCAAGTCCAAGTGCCAAATGCGACTGGAAAAGCGCTGGAGCCAAGAACTCAAGAGCGTGAACGCACTCGAAGCCACGTTGAACCTGCGTCTGGCGCAAGCACAAGCCAATCGGCTGGCGCACACTACCCACAGGCAGAAAGTGGCCCAAAGACGTCTTCGCCATGTGCAGCAAGTCGTGCGCCAACAACAAGTGGAGCGCGTACAAAAGCATCGTCTGCTGTGCAATCGCCTCGACCATGCGGCCCAAAAACGCCGCGCTCAGCTCTCCAAGCGTCAGCAGCTGTGCCGTCAGCGACTACAACAGATTGACCAGCGAGTGCAAGTGCTGAAGCAAACGCAGCACTGCAAGCGCAGTCGGCAACGGCAAGCAATTGAACAACAGCTTTGCAGTGCCGAACGCCGCCGGGAAATCCAGCAACAGCAATTGGTGGAGAGGCTTTCCCAGCGCTGGCAAAGTGTGGAGCAAGTGAAGGATCGCATACAGAGTGTCAAAGCCATCCAGCAGTGGTATCGCAACTGTCGCAGAACGCGCGAGCAAGCGGAAGCGTGGAGAAAAAAGACGTCCCATGTCCACTCTATTGTCGAATGCTGGTCCGCCATTGCTTCGTCGACGTTTGAGGAAAGTATGATGCTCTTGCAGCGGCACGAAGTGTCCAAAGCTGCTCAGGAACTGGTGCAAGTGCTGCGACCAAGACGTGAAGGGCACTCCAAGGAAAAACCCAGTCCTCGTTCCAATGCTTTTCGAGTATTTTTGATGGCAGGAATGATTGCGTCGCATCCGAATGAGATTATGCAGCAACAACACAGCGATTCTCTCGTGTTTGCAGCTCGCACGCTCAGGAAAACGATGATCCGGCTGTCCACATGCCTGAATGCTCACGAACTTCGTCAACTAAGACGAATTGGTGGGCAAATGTGCCCTTTGTTTGAGTATTATGTGGAGTGTTTCGATAACTGGAAGAGATTGGATGCTGAACGCTTGGCTAGTGAAATGCTGGGCTCTTATCAGCAGATTTACATCACGAAGGTCCACTATGAGTTGGCTGATGCTGACAACACGGATGATGGCATGCATCAGTTGCGAGACCAAACGGATAAGCAGCTTTCGCAACTGAAGAATGCTTTGACTCGCGTAATTGGCAGAGAAGATGCGCACCGACGCATCCAGGCCGTTGAACGCAAGATCAGAGACCAAATGATACCGGACATCCAAGAACCGGACGAGGAAGTGACTGACTCATCTTCGAGTGACGTGGAAGCCGATGATACTGATGATTTGAGAGAGAAATCCGCGTTGGCGATGGAATCTAGTGAATTTTTACGCGATGAACAATTGGTTCATGAGCTGATCCTGAACCCAGAGTTCCAATTCTCAGCTGAAATTGAGTCAGACTTCAATTTGACCGGCAAATCAGCCTTCAAACAGATCCGTGATACAAGACGACGTGCGTTTTGGGACCATTTGGTGCAGTCTAATGACATCTCTGCTCTTTTATCGCAGTTCGATGAGTTCTCACAGTCGTTTCGTTCAGTTCTCGGGAACAAGTGCCAATCTCTTGTGAACGATGTACAGCAAGCGCTTGATGTTCGGGAGCTTTCAGAGATGCTTTCGACCGGCAAAGATGCATCCGACTTGTTGAACAAAAGCAAATGGCGTCTCATCAGAGTGTTGGAATGCATTGTGTTGTTGGAAGCCGCTGCAAGGAATGAATCCACCAGAGAGTTTATGGCCAAACTGAATGACATCGCTGCCCCTCACTTTGACTTTCGAGTTTACGTGGACTTCTTGGCGTTTGCGTATCGCAAATTAGATGAGCTCCGCGTGGATCTGGCCAATTTCCACCTCAGTGTGCTCGCAACCCACCTCAAGAACCATGGCGTTGATTATGAGCAGCGGAAGTTGGCGGAGAAACTATCGACTGGGATGATGCGATTGTCCAAGACAGAGAAATGGCTCGCAAGGTCATTACAATCCGTCGTGACGACTCTTTCCGCTAGCGACATGACTCGTCTGCGTGCATTCGACTCGGACCAGTTTTCCCGAGTTGTTCGTGCCGGGTTTTTGTTACTTGTGGAAGTGTACATTCAAGAATTCGGTCGCTCGGATTCCGATTTGCTTTGGCCAGAGTCATTCGCCTTGGATGTCAATCGCATTCGCTCCATCCGCAATGCGATGGACAAGGTCGTCGTGATTGCCTGTGTTCTTGCATTGCTGCAAGAGTACAGCACACGGCGACATTTCAAGACAACCCATGCACACTTCAGACAAGTTAACGACACGATGATGACGTTGTTGGATGCAGAGGATTTATCGGGAGTCGATTTGATTGCTCAAGTTGTCCATGAAGCGGAACGCCTTGAGCAAGACGGTGATGAGCGAACCAGCTCATCAACTGAGATGCTCTTGGAGCTCGAGGAGCGCGCCAAAAGCGTGTTGTTCAACGACAAGAATGTGTTGTTTCGTTTGTTCCGATCGCGAGTGTATTCTACTCTGACGGCAGTCATCTTGGGTGACAAAGAGGTTACCAGTTCGGTGCATCCGTCGCTTCGTGCGTATGAGAGCCTGCTTCGCGAGCAATGGCAAGTGGCATTGCGTCTAGTGAAGCACAATGAAGTGGTGTATGCGACCCAGTACAATTGCTTGATCAAACAGCTCCTGGAGGGTGCTTAGAAGGGAGATGGATTTGGGTTAAAAACACTGAAAACTCTTGAAAAAGTGTCCGCAACTCTTCCCCGAAAGAGTCCCAAGGTGTTGCACCACTATTGGCGGTAAGGATCTGTGTCCGTTGAAAAAAAGAGCGCCAACACTGGATATGGTCGAGACATGAGCTCGCTTTGAAACAAACACGCAGTTTCGACTCAACAGTGCAGAATCCATAACTGTCAAAGCATCACTTCCTATTGTACTTCCCAAATCTGGGTAGTTTCCATCTCAGATAGTTTCGATGAGTTGAGGAAGTGGTCTAAACAAACTGTTGCCGCATAAACGCATTCGCGTTTTGCCTACACAACTGCATATACATTGAGGCGTTTTGATCCATTGTTCCGTCCACCGGCTCGCAACAGCCGACAGCGGTAGAATCAACAGCGCGAGAGCCTCGCGGTCTTCCCGAGCCTTCAACTAGCTGTTATGTAAAGGAGTAACTGATATGCAGTCGATTGAGCACAGCAACTACTCACTTCTTCTCTTTCCTTTGGCTCGGTGACTACGAGCTCCGAATCCTCCTGCTCAGTTCGCTCCTCATCTTCTGTGCTTCCGCATCGCTCGCATTGGCGAGTTTCTCAACCAGTAGTGGGACATCTTCAAACAGGATCTCAGCAGGCTACCAACTGGATTCGACATCCTCGAGTCCAAATTATTTAACCAGGATCTCCTGTGACCTGTGTTTGGTTTCTCACGGCATTTCTTGAGCTTTTCCACAAAATGCCCCCATTGACAAAGATCAACCTACAAGGTACAGAAGAGAGTCCAAAAGTGCAAGAATTGAAGAACAGCGTCATGGCAGCTTATGATGTGTGATGGGTACAACAACAAGCCAGTGCTTCCTACGAAAAAGAAAGGAAAGCACAAGCACTTTTGACACAGAAAAATGCAAACTCTGATGGTCGCAGATCTTATTTGTCATCGCAAGGATCATTTGAAGACGTAGTGCTATGTGGTGTAGTGAGATTGTAGTTGGCGAGGACTCCATCAGTGACTTGGTCAACCGCTACTAGAAAGCTGGAAGATCAGACGGAGGCTGCTGCAAGGGTACAGGAAGCGACGCCTGACAGAGGCACCCAGACTCAACCAGCGACACGTGACAGGTACCGGCAGGACGGATAAACACACAACACAGACTTTTTGCCAGAGAACACACAAGTGCTCAGTCACTTCGTAGTCGTCGTTTTCTTCATCACGGACAAATGACTTTTCTGGTATCAAGGTTTTATCAAAGTCGTATTCCGCGGTAATCACATTCTCGACCGCGATGTTGGGCCAATCCAAAGGGGAAAGGAACGGCTTCAGTCACACGTTGAACTTGGCAGAAGTTTAGGATAGATCAATCTCGCAAGTGATTCATCCACTTTGATTCGGATTCTGAAAGGCCCATGTCAAAGATGAGCCAACATCTTTGCAAATCCACGACTCTCCAAGTCAAAGAACACCCAGACCAAGTATCCATTCACGTAATCCGTCACCGTCCGATTGTTGATGGCAGCTTCGAGTCTCTTATTGTGCCTCAGTGCTCTCTCGCCCTTGACTATCCGATGAATGTCTTCTGCGTGGGGGATGGCGTATTCATGCCTACGACAAATCCGAGCATCAACTTCGCCCACGCTATTATCCCTCACACGAATCATAGCATCCAGCATCGACCACGCTTGCCAGCCATGGAAAAGGCAAAAACCAATACGATGACGATTGGCGATGCCCATGGTGTAACAAGGTTACATGCCACGTGACTTGTGTCACACCAAGCTCCTTAGCGTGCACCACGCTATTCGCCATACAGTGTGGTTCACACTAAGTCCAACA
>JAMFLO010000399.1:0-29434 GCA_027475765.1 Paralagenidium karlingii
GCTCAACCGAGTGGAAACTCTGGTTGGAGTTCGGGTTTGCGCCCGTTGAAGATTGAGGTTTCCAATTATTATGGAAACGAGGGTGAATCCCTTCGGCGTCGGTACGCTGAGCTCGAACTTGCGTTCGCTGCACGTCAGATCACTGACGAAGGTCAACGCGTTGCGTTTGCCCTTTCCAAGTTAGGTGGCAGAGCCAAATCATGGGCTCTTGGTTGTTTGATGACCAACCCACGCTGTTTTCCAACGTTTGGTTTGTTCTCAAAGGAACTGGAAGAATCATTTCTCCCACCGACGTGAAGCAGTGTGACTTGCTCACCTGGTTGGGGTTGAGAAACCCAATCACCTCGTCTTCGGCGGACACGTATAACTCCAGAATGGAGTGCGTAACATCGTTATCATTTAATGGGGCTCTCATCTCGTCTATGATGGCGATGTCATCAAGTAGCTTGGACTCGGCGTACTCGCCAAGATGGTGGTTGACGATTCGTAGCGTTTCCAATAAGAGACGAAATCGGACTGGGTCTGTCTTGTATAGACGAGAAGAAGTCAATAGGTCGACACTCACCTGTCGTTTGCGCATGTTGTTTTCCTGGGTTGTTGTCTTTTTGTTTCGACGTCATGGCGCTCTCGTACGTGTCGGCACGCTCGGGACGTGTTGCCTTTGAGTGGTATCAGCTCGGGAGATCTGCGAAAGCACTCATCTGCAAGGCACTTCCAGATCAACACCTCCCTCCCATCTAGAATCGTCTTCATTCGAACGCCCCAATCAAAAATGACAGAGTTATCGTTCGCCTCTTGGGGACACCACTCAAATCCAGGAGGAAACGAAAAGCTTTTCACTGCTTCATGCACAGCCGCGGAACTCCTGTTGCGCCAGGCGTGTTGTCGGGTGATGCAGGTGTTGGTTCTGCGGGGCCTTCAGGCTCAGGAGTCGGCTCGTTCAGAGGCTTCACGGCGGCGGTGTGCCGTGGAAATAGTTGAAGGAAACGCATGTAAGCCTGGAATTCTTCAAAAGGAGCTCTCCGGGAAGGGGGGTCGCGGGGTGCGACTCTTCGTTGCAACACTCCACTTTTGTGAAAAAGCTGAAAATGCTTCGTCGATTTTCATTTGCGAGCCACAAACAACCGGTTATGAAATGGTACTGATGATTCTTCTTTTCGTGCTGAACAGGCGAAACAAGTACCTTCCGGTAACTGCTTCACAGCAGGTATTTTCGTCTGAGGCGTGGGTATAGATCATTTGGATCTGTCTAATTAGTGGTCAGCGTTACAAACAATAATGTACAACTGACTGCTCTAATGGCGACAGTCTGTCCCCGTTTTTGTGCATATCCAGGGTGGGGGGTTCTTGGATTGGAGGCACTTGAAATGGTCCCTTCACGTGCTCTATGAAAGTGCTTGTCTTGTGCACACCTCGGGTCCCACCTTCATATCTAGTATCAGACAAACACCCTCTTGGCCTCCCCACCCATCTGCACAAGCCACCCATTCTGGACTTGGTTGGCGGCTTCGAGAATCACCCACCCGTCAGTATCGCATTCGCAGAGCAGCGTGAAGACCTTCCACAACAGAGACGATGCATTCTCCGTCGCCGCGTTTCGCCAGCATCAACTCCACCAAGGGCTTCAATAAGGACCAGAAGCAGCTCCCCACAAGCAAAAGGGCGTGGGATGTCATTTGTTTCGGGGCATATTTGTTTGGTTCTTTGCTGTTTTTGGTCGGCTCGGCGTTTTTCTATCCCGGAACTGCGAGTCTCTGGAATGGCCATGGCTATGACTTCGGCGCCTACTGCTTTGTCTTCGGTTGTGTGAGCTTTCTGATTGGAACTAACATGGATTTCATCAACATTGTGTGGGCAAATGGAGAGACGGAAGTGTGGCAACGCCTGATCGTCACGTACAATGGCATGTCGTATGTGGTGGCAACTTGGATTTTCTTTTTTGGTGCGATTTTCTTCCTTCCGAATTTCTACAAAGACCAACCTGAGATCGGCTGTGGCGCCTTCATCATCGGCTGTGGGATGTTCTTCCTTTCGGCAGTGGTTGACTTGATCCAACTTTGTCTGGTCAAACGGGAACCTCTTTTGGAACCAGAACCAGAGTCTTCAGAGACTTCGAGACGTCAGTGGCAACTCTCGAATCTGCGTAGTTGGAGTGCGTCAGTGCTCATCTGTACCATCATTGGCGCGGTGCTGTTCATCGTTGGAAGTTACTTCTATCTGCCGAAGTTCATCGCTTCAACAGTTCATCCAGAAGACAACCGTTGGTACTTAATCCGTTCCACCGACTGCTTCTTGATTGGCTCGGTGTTCTTCACGCTGAGTGCTTTGTCTCAAGTCCCTGGTCTCTGCCAAAAAAAGTAAAACTCGGCAGCAACCATAGCGGCTACTGCTGCAGTGTGTGACTTCGGGGCGAATTGGTTTTTGATTCCCCTCGATTCCCTTTGCACTTAAGTGTCTTTTGAGTTGAGTTTTCGACTCGGTCAGCTCCTGCATAGAGTTTGGTGTGCGGTAAAGGCTCGTTGTGTCGGGCATTTCCTGTATGCGCAGAGCAGCAGCATTATCGATCGATCGATGCTTAGACGAAGGGTCCGTAGTTCCATGGTTACGTGGGATTGACTAATGGAATATACCTAGAGCTCTTTTGTCCGATGACCGTCATCGTCGGTTTCGTCACCCAGAATTCTTAAACCAATCTTGGCACCACCATCGCCTGAAGGATATGGTGTCTGCACTAGGAGCACGAGAAAGAGTACGAGTTTTCTGTCGTCTTCGCCCACTGCTTGCTCGAGAACGCAGAGGTGTCAGCTTCGCTGACTCGATTGACGTACAAGACCTGTGTCCGGAGACCCAGGATCACGACGGTAATTCCACTCCGTTTTTGACCGAGAAAGAAGCGACGCATCATCCTGTCGATGCTGCCAATTCTATCGTTTCGATCGCAGACGATCGGAAAACAGTAATCATCAAAGACACCAAGAGCTCAAGCTGTGGAAACCATGAATTCATCTTCGACGGTTGCTTTGCAGAAGACACCACACAAGAACAAGTGTATCAGATCGCAGCACATGAGATAGTTCAAGATGTGATCAATGGCTATAACGGCACAATTCTTGCCTATGGTCAAACTTCGACAGGCAAGACCCACACGATGATGGGCCGTGAACAAAATGCGGATCGCGGTATCATTCCGCGGGCTTTGGGAGCTGTGTTTGATGTACGTAGGGATGACGCGGGCTGGCAGTTGTACTGCAACGACATGACCATTTTTTTAAACGCAGAGCATTGCTGCTGCGAGCTCAACCATTCGATCACGTGTTCTGATGAGCTATGTGGAGATCTACTGTGAGCGGATATTTGATCTACTGGACCCAAATGCCAGTCCTGCCTCCTTATCCATACGAGAGGATGCCGAAAGCGGTGTCTTTGTCGAAGGAGCTTCTTGTGTCGCCGTGGCGACTGTTCAAGTAAGAAAACAAAAAGCGCACCTGACTGATGATCCACGGTTACTGACGATTTCGCGCAGGATTGCTTAAGCGTTCTCTCGAGAGGAAATGCCAATCGAGTGGTAGCGAGTACCAACATGAACGCGCACTCAAGCAGAAGTCACGCTGTCATCATCCTGCGAGTGGAGCGGAAAGAGTTTTGTGAGAGTAACCCGACTCAGCCTTCAGAAGCTCCTTGCATCGTCAGGATCAGTCACTTGTATTTGGTGGATCTTGCAGGGTGAGCTCGGTCAAGCACCACACTGTGGTCATAAGATTGTGCTGATGTCGTGAATATGCTGATTCTAGATCCGAACGCGTCAAAAAGGCAATGGTCTCAGGGCGCCATGTCGACGAACTGAAGTCCATCAACCTGAGTTTGTCTGCTCTTGGGAACTGCATCGCGGCCCTCAGCAAACAACTTAGTCACATTCCGTACCGCGATAGTAAACTGTGAGTCGCTTTGGTTCGAGAATGGTATTGTTGTGTGTGCTGAGGTGACTCTGCAGGACTCGATTGTTGCAGAACAGTTTGGGAGGGAACGCCAAGACGTCGCTGATTGTCACCATCACAGCGGCCGAAACGGAGCACTCGGAGACTGTCTCCACCCTTAAGTTTGGTCAACGAGCCATGAAAGTCACTGTTCAGGCTCGTGTCAACGTGGTAGCCGATTACAAGGCGTTGTACGAGGCGGTGTTAGGCCAAATAGACGGTCGAGATGATCGTATCCAAGAGCTCGAGATGGAACTGCAGCGCTCCAGGCAGAGGGAAACCTTACTGCAAGAAGAGCTGAGCAAAACCCAACTGCGACTTCAGCATGTCGAGTTTGAGCTTCTCGCAAGCAAGAGTTCGCTGGAAAATCAAGTCAAACTGCTACATTCCCAGGGTCAAACTCCGGATGCTTCCACCATCGCTGTTGACGCAAATGTGTTGAGTCGATTCGAACAAGAGATCCAAGCGTTAGTGCGCAAGAACGAAAAGGATCTTGAGGAATTGAAGCGCAAGAATGATGAACAGGTGCTCACGTACAAGAAGCTCGCCAATCAGGCCACCCAGGAGTGGAATAATCTCGATTTCGAGCTGGCGCACGAGAAGCAAGTGGTACTGCACACGCTGCAGGAACTGAAAGAAGTCAAGATGAAGCTACTGCAGGTGGAAATCGATTCCTCGGATCGCATCGCGGAACTTTTGAATGAACAGCGAGACAAAGACAAACAGCTACATGAACTGACCAAGAGCAGGCAAAGCGAAGTCGAGGAACGAGCCAAGTTACAGCAGGCGTTGGACGAGATACGCACCAAGGTTACAGCAGCTAACAGCAGTCGTTTTGGTGAGCTCTCGGAACCGTCAGATTCACTAAAAAACTGCTTCGTTCTGTGTGTCGTGAACAACCAGTTGGCTCAAGTCGAGACAAACAAACGCGAACTGCAGGACAGAATGGACGAGGACTTTGTACCGAGGGAAACGGTGAGAGAGCTCTCATTTGCACCCATCAAATGTAACAGAAATGCTCTAATTGGATATTGATGCGTGGCACAGATTACCCAAATGGAAGCTTTGTACGAAGGAGCCATTTCGAAGCTTCAGAACCGAGTCGGAATTCTGGAGACCAAATCCGGCGGTAAAGCATCACAAAGCAACGTGATCAGCAATCAAATCAGTGCTATTTCGTCCCATCGGAATGCTACAATGAACAGCAAAGCAACTTCGCGAAGTACACGCGCTGTGCCACAGATTGGTCGTGTTATTCCTGCAGGAGGAGCACCCGTTCAACGCGATGTGCTAATGGGAAACAAGCTTAAGTAAATGACTGACATTTATTGTGGTCTTCACGGTACTTGTCTAATTGAAGTACTGTATCTGACACAATAATGTGCCGGTTGTGTGAGGGGGAAGGGTTTTGAGCCAATAAAAGCAAAGCCTGCCATTATGGACCCTGACTGTGGTGTGGGAGCCAGCGACTGCAATAGAAGCGCAACCAAGATCAGTCCAAAGCAGTGCTGGAAATGGAAGAAAGGGTGCATGGAGCACGGTCGCTGGACGCGTCTGCGGGAGAAATGGAGTCGATAGACACTGTACGCATCAAGGTGGAGCCCGTAGAGTTCGTTAAATCGCCTGCAAAGTCAAGTGACACCGCAAGAACTGTCGATCAAACTCCTCAACACTCTAACGCAACTCGCACGAGTGCCACTCCAGACATGGAGCCCCAGGAGAGACGACGAGACCACCATCAGGACATCCCAGAGCGAAGTCGTCCACAAGTTTTAATCAAGTGTGAGAATACATTGGATCAGTCACAGGAATCTCCAGACAGGAGGAACTGGCGCCCGAACGCAACGTGGGAACAGCAGATTGATCAGTTCGATGAATTGCTGAACGAATTGCTGAGTCAGCCCATGAAGAAGAACCTTGTGCACACCACCGCCAACTTCATCAAGAACTTCCCAGAGCATTCGCTGCGGTTCCAAATCAAATTGAAGCAGGTCAGGACAAAACCGTGGGAAACAAAGGCGAGAAGGCAAGGAGGCAGAGTCACGGATCGGGGGTGTCGGTGATGTGGGTGCATGTTGTTGTGAGTGTGCTGGGCTTTTTGTCTGTGTCTATGATTGTTTGTGTGTGCTGTCCCTTCCTAAAGACTCGACAAGCCACGCTAAGTATCTATTACGTGTTTGTTGCTTCGTGTTTCGTTCCGTTCTGTCGTTGGTTCGATAACTCCACACCAAAAGAAAACCCCACTGCTCTGACTGCCTCCGCCGCCTTGTTCACTGCGTGACGTTGATGCTAAAGTATGTGTGTTGCTTTGTGTCTGAGTACAGAGAGCTCTAAGTGATGCGACGCGGTCCTTCAACACCAGGATCATGCTGTTCTACGTGCTCCACGAGTTTCTCAAGAGTTTCAACGAAGCTTCAGCTGAAGAACTCAACAACATCCAGTGCGAATGGCTTCAAACGGTGGACGAAGTCCTCCATGCTTGTGTACGGGAGATTCGCAGTGTACCGGATGGGCGAAAACGACTGTTTAAGGTGGGATCGAAACTGTCTGTAATATGGAAGTAGATGTGCTGACAGTGGCTGTGTCGACAAAAGACACTAGGACGATGGGAAGAATTGGGCTTCTACGCCAACAAGATCAAAAATTGGAAATGTCTTGCGATGGGGGAGATCAAACCACGTCGCCCGCCAAGTCGTTTGCCTCGCAACGAAGCAGAGCGGCTCGCCGAGTTTCCTGAAATGCTGCATCACCAGACACTCAATCGCACGACGTATCCATATTTGTTTGAGCGCAGTGGGTTTAGAAATCCAGAGGAGCAAAAGCGGCACTGGCGTTTTACGGCAATTGCGTTCATTGAAGTGCTTGGTCAGACACTGGATCTGAGTCGCGAGATTATCATGACAGCTTGTGTGTACTTCCACAAAGTGTATGACCGTGGTATTTACGCTCAAGAGAGGTATAAAGTTGCGGCTGCATGCATCTTTCTCTCTGCCAAGGCGTCTAGCAAGCGCATGAAACTTGTTCGAATGGCTCGTGTCATGCACGACATTCTGGAGAAGCCGCTGATGAATGGACAAGAAGAGGTTTTGGAACTGGAGCGTCTTCATTTGCTGTACTACGAGATTGAGGTTCTTCAAGGAATTAGCTTCGAATTGACGAGTGAAATGCCGTTTTTCTACTTGCGCCGAATGCTGGAGCGGATTCCCGAGAAGAGTAAGTGACTGAATTTCTGTAGATGTCCCGCGAGGTCTCACTGGAATGTGTCTGTCAGTTTCCTTGGCTGTGAAGCAGAGCGCTGAAACCATACTAGAAGAACTGTAAGAATGGCCGTTCATGCTGTTGTCTTCGATGTGTTGCCCTCATATCTTTGTGTTGCAGGTACTGGCTGCCAGTGTGTCGGAGTGTTTCGCCCTTGTTGCTGGCGGAGGCGTCCGTGTATATTGCATGTCAAAAGACGGACAACATCTTCAGTCTAAAGTGGTGCCATCTGACTTCGGAAGGGGATTACCTGGACGACAAAACAGCGAGTAAGATTGGCTTTTCTTGACGAAGAGAAAGAATAGGACCACCTGACTCCTGTTGAATCGTTTAGGGTCGATTATGAAGCGATATGCGGTGCTGGAAGGATGGAAACGTGTTCAAGAACAACACTTCGAGGATATGGTGCGGTCGGCTGAGCTTGGTGCAGATATACCAGGAACCAACGAGAACGAATCGAACCGGATGAGAGCATTTCGCGACCAACGAGTTGGGCTTCGCATCAATGTGTGCCGCATTGAGAATCCGCTGGAGCTTTCCGGTGCAGATGAAGACGAGTCAGATTCGGAGCTTGCTTCTTCTTCTCGCTACCGAATCAAATCTGAACCGAGATGGTCTAGCGATGCCACAACAGGAGGCCCCTCAAGTGGACATGATGAGCGTCAGAGTCGTAATGTCAGTTCCACCATTAAAGAGGAAAGTACCCGAGTTCGATCTCACGACCGGGAGAGAGAGAGATACAATGAGCGGTACAGCGACCGGTACGACACTCGGTCGCAGGCCTACGATTACGATGATCGCGACCATGGTGATCAGAGATACCACTACCAAGGATATGAGACCCGAGAGTACGAGCTGGATCGAGATCGAAGCCGCGCATACGAGAACTGCGGAAATGGAGAAAGAGATCATGAACGCAGTCGCGCATATGACAGTAACTACAGCAGACGAGACCGACGCCGCGAAAGAGGTCGCGAGTACGATCGAGATTACGACCGGGAGCGAGAACGGAGTCGAGGAAGTCGAGACCAACGTAGCCGAAATCGATCGCGCTCTCGGGATCGAGACCGCTCGAATGGCCGGGATCGTTCCATATATGGCAGCAGTTATCGTGATCATAGCGCCAACGATAGCAAAGACTGGTTTCGCTCTGATTCACGTGACAGCCGAAGAAGAAGGATTCCAAGCCGTAGTGGTGATCGAGACTATCGAGACTGCAAGTACAGCTATGGCCGTGATCGCAGTTCAAGTCGAGAGCGTGACCGATATGATTCTTATCGACGTCGGAGCCGGAGTTATAGTCGAAGCAGAAGCCGTACTCGAAGTCGAAGCCGAAGCCGAAGCCGAAGCCGAAGCCGAAGTCGAAGTCGAAGTCGAAGTCGAAGTCGAAGTCGAAGTGGCTACCGTCGACGTTCGTCACGTAGGGACAGACGAGGCAGCTCCTGAGGAGGGAAAAGCACAGGTATTGCTGTGAGTGTCAAGGTCCTGAGGTCCTCGGCGGCACCAGTGGGCGCTTAGTGATCGGGTGAATCGCAAAGGCTCAAGTCGCCAGGTATGCAATTGCTACTTGGTTTTCTGGCGCCAAAAGTTAACTGAAGTCATTTATGATTGGTTAAAAACGGCCATCTGTCGCACTATCATTGGTTGAAAATACTCTAGGGTATTTTCGCGCTCTTTTTTAGGTTTTTGTAGGCATTGGGAGAGCATATTGCAGCAAGAGTGCGGCCACGCCGGGGTCTCGGTGGCTTTTCTAGCAGCAGACGCACTATTTACAAAGCCGACGCGCGCGAAAACCAGAGATCAGAACTGGAGAAAAGCACTTTCCGATCCTCGATCCTGACAGCAGCCCAAACACTCGACGTTCAGTGGTGCAGTTGCAACGCCACTGCACAATCAGCGCCATGGTGAATGACCATGTAGACGAGCTCAGTGTCCTCCCGCAGGAAGAGGAACCAAAAGACGAAGTATACGACTTTTTGAACTTTGCAGGTGCATTTGCTGTTGCTTTTTGTTTGTACTTGCAGGTCTGCATCTGTGAGACATTAGCGACATCGCATTGGTGATGCTGAATCCGAATCCGTTTCTCTGACCGATGATAGAAATACCGACTCCAGTTCAGATGTTGGATGACTCAACGTCTCCTCGGCAGCCTACGACAGTTCTTGCATCTCCTTCGTGTTTCTTTCGATCTCCAGTACGCAGTGGCCAGAGTTCCCGCAAATCGGACGCCGAATCCGGCCACACCATGAGAAAAGGGTCAATTGCTCATACCCCAAGCGGCTTATCCAAGAAACCAACGAAATTGGAGATCAAGACACCTGAAGCGCTGTGTTGGACTGGATCCAGCGTGTCTCCCGCAAGACTGGCTCTGACCAAAAACGATCTCGACGACGAACTGCGCGGAGAACCCAGTTCAGGAACAACACCCGCGGACTCGTTCTTTTCGTTTTTGCATCCTTTTTCGCCGCTTGAGACGGCTGATGACTTTGAGAATGGGCTTTTGCCCTTGCGCTTGTCACCACTTCTTCCGATTACATCCAGTGAGATGCCACGTCTGTACGTACATGGACGACTATGAGCCACTGACAGTAGCGATCGCTAACCATGTCGTGTGCAGGATTCCCCCGTTTCCATTTCCGAAACTGGGAGAAAGTCCGTGCAACAGTGATTCCAACAAAACCCCGAGCAGGGAGCGAGACCTATCGTCATCTCCATCGCCGGAGCTAAACAACTCTTTTCCCCGGATCCAAGCCTCCACACGTGCTACACCAGGGCAAGAAGAACGATCAAAACTGAGCACCAGTGCACGCACAATGAAGCTACAGTTCTCGGAGCATTCAGAAGCATTCCCGAAGCGCGAGATGCAGTTCATCAACAGCAGCCTGTAGGTTCTTGATTCTGCCTGCTCAATGCGCAGTGCTGACCTACCTGGTCCACGTTGTGATGCATGACAGGAAACGCAAATGCCAGTCGCGAAAGAGAAAAATCACTGGTCCGAACGATAGCGGCTATCATCGCGTGGGAACCAGCAACGTGCAGCGGAAACTCTTGCAAACCCCTCAAAAAAGGAATGCAGTAGCATCTCCTCGTTCTTCTCTTCATCCTTTCTCAATGAATCGATCGGTCAATCTCCACAATCTGACGGACACAGCTCCTAATGACGATGCCTTTGGGTCCTCGCCTAAGAGAGGTGCAGATCGTTCGTCGTCAGATCCGTTGCTTCAACGCAACTCGAGTGTTTCATCGTCGAGTACTCCTGTCAAGACACCCACCTCACTCTCGACCACTCCTTATGAAGCACCCGGAGCGGCCATCTCACCGTTGAGTGAAGTGACGGTTGTTAAGCGTTCCAGCGGATGCAACTGCAAGAAGTCGAAGTGTCTGAAGTTGTGAGTGATCATGCTGTATACTTTGTGTTGCTCCTTAGTGGCTCACAACTCTGGTTGTTCATTGTCGACCAGATACTGTGAATGCTTCGCACGCGGTGGCTATTGCGACGAGAATTGCCGCTGCATCGATTGTGCCAACACAAAAAGCAACGAGGATTTGCGTCAGCAGGCCATGAAGCAACGTCTGGAAAAGAATCCCAACGCGTTCAAACCTAAGATTGAGTCCGCATGCTTCGAAACCACGCACAAGACTACCGTTGCGTTTAACGCATCAGTACCTGTAAACCCAGATCGTGCTCATGGCAGAGGACTGATGTCAAATTCTCTCGTCACTGCTGGGGGCCCGGCACCAGGCAATCAAGTGAAGAAGATGCACAAACATGGATGCCACTGTAAGAAGTCGGCGTGTCGAAAGAAGTACTGCGAGTGCTTCCAAGCCGGCGTTCCATGTGGTGACAACTGCCGATGCATTGTAAGTGACCAGTGACGTCAGTCGTTCGCCTTTCCGCTTTGTTTCTAACACAGGAACATGTCACCATGGACAGGAATGTCGAAATCAACCAGCTTCTGCACAGGTGCCGACGCCCTTCTCACCAACCGAACAAGAGATGTTTGTGTCTCCGCTTGGAGTGCGACGACTGCGGATCGATCGCGAAACCTGGGCGCGCAATTTCTCATCGCCGTTTGAGTTTTCGCCTCGCCACACCCAGGAACGCGAACGGCAGTTCCGTCTCAAGCTCAAGAGTGTTCGCGCGTTTGCGAAGTCAGCAAGTGTTGGGACCGGCAACAGTCAGCTAACTCGTCAGATCCTGACGACACCTGAGAGAGCCGAGACCAAAAGCATGTCGAGGCCAGTCAAAGCCACATCTAAGGCGCAGCTGGTGCATCTTAGTCTCGACAGTGGCAGCATACCACGGTCGAAAGAGAAGCACCTGTTGGTGTACCCGTTATTCGGAGATAGCTTACCGCCGTTGAAGGGCGAGGTGTGTGCTCTGATTCTCCAATGCCTGAGCAACTCTGACCTGTACAATGCTAGCTTAGTGAATCATCTCTGGAGTCGGATGACGTTAGGCGATAGTGTCTGGGATCATGAAAACTTCATCCTAAGGGATGATGTGTAGGTTTTATGAAGAGAAATGTCATTGCACACACGCGGAGGATTCACTTTCTCTCTCTTCCAAAAGCTTCTGTAAGTCATATCAAGTCGCTTTAGGCACTCGAACGGGTTTGTCGAGTGAGATATGCTGCAGACGCACGGCACCCAACACCACCTCAGGCAACTCTTCCTCTGTTTGCGCTTCCAGCAAGAAGGCCATATCAACGACCAGAGACTTGGTGACACCTTGTACCATGCCAACCACGGTGTTGGCGACGCTGTTGGATGAGATGTCGATATCGATTTCAAAGAAGTTTTCACCTTTGTGATAGGGGCATTTCAACTTGTTTCCCAACAGAGCAGGCTTCGACCCAACACTTTGCTTGATGATGAAGCTTCCTTCCACGACAGTTGGGATCAGCTTCAACCGACTATTGCGGAATTGATCATCTCCATCCAAGAAGTCATTCAGCAATTCCGAGAAAGCTGAGCCATCGTCAAATACGTTGTCTTTACCAGGATGGAAGTAGAAGACGACGCTGATATTCTCTGGGCCTGGGATGATCATGTTGATCACAAACGTGAATTTCGATGACGTTCGCACAATCGAGTTGCTTCGCGAAGCGACATTGTAGCGCTCATTGGAGTTCTCGAATGAGAAAAGATCGACACCGACGAGATGGAATTTGGCCGGAGGCGAAGGGACCTTCTTCTTGTCGACAAGGTAGTTGCGACCTCGCACCATGAAGGACGACGCATCAGGTTCCGCCCACCACTTTTCAGGAAGGTTGGTTTTGAGCTTCTGGACGCCAAGCACAAGCCCTTCAGGGTCCACGCTTGTGTGCATCGATGAAGCACTGACGTTAGTGTCGTCAGCAGTAGCGGAGTTCGTAATAGTGACCATGGGCGTTATGAAGTCCGTGGTACTCATCTCATCGCGAATGCCAATCACACTGCGAAGCATGGGCATAACCAGATCGACATCCATTCCCAAGTGCTGATAAATGCGAGACCAACCACCCGGATCATATCGAAGGACATAAGTCACGAGAGAGCGAATGCTGCCATTCGGAGCTTTTTGAGGCGCAATCACAAAGCCGCCACCAAGTAGATTGGCCCGGATGTAATTGTGACGCACGCGGCACTCAGGATGCTGGGTGGATTGGTACATTATGAAGTACGATCCGTCTTCTTCTCGTCGCCAGTAACGCATGAGCACAAGATCGCGCGGACGTTGCCAGCTGAGTGTGACACACGATAGCATTGTTGCCTATTAGCTCGCCTCAACAACAAAGCAGTGAGAGCAACTAACGACTTACATTGGCCACAGATACACAGGACGTTGCGTTATATACACGATATCCGCATGATCATCCATTTCTTGGATCACCTTGACCGACGACACCGACGAATCCCATCGCTGGTAGCGTTTGTGGTTCATCAACAGTCGAAACACCTCAGTGGGCGATCCATGCACAACTTGAGACACACGTAGTGAGGGTATCTCCACAGCCGACGATGGTGTCACAGCGACGCAGCAGACTCCAACGGCCACCCCGGCGGTCAAGAAACAAAGCAGCATGTTGTTGACAAAGGAATACATGATGCTGAACGATAGAACTGCGCTTATCAGAGAGGAGATCATCAGTCCATTGGCAGTGTTGGCTTGCTGGGCATAAATCGACGCCGCTACACTGTGACCGAGCGGACACTCCTGCATGACGCGAAGTCCCTCTTCAACCCGGGCAATCCACCATCCCTGCTCCGCCTTCGCATTATCATCATCCAAGTTGAACAGTGAAACGCTGTCTTCGTCTGCCTTCAAGAGCCGATTGACCGATGCGGGTGTTGATCCAATGTCAGCCTCGACTTTCATGTTGCGCTGATGCATGACCTGTTGACGCACTGATGACACAGCATTCTCGATGGCTTTCTTCCACTCCTTGGCTTCGTCTTCCGTTTTAGCGCCCAAATCCAAGAAACGATCCTTCTTGTAGCTCTTCTCTCCGGCTTCCACGCTGAACGTGATGCGAAACATCCAGACGGGGCCATGATGTTTGTGTTTCTCTTCCGAGTTAAACACTTTGCCCACCACACAGCCCTCCGTGAGGATGTAGGTGCCTCGTGGGGCAGGGTCGCCTCGCTTGCGATAGTATCGCAGCTGATTCCCATCGAGAATGAAGTAGCGGTCCACTACACGACCAGCGCATTGAATTAGACATTCGGCGTTCCTCTTCCCCGCTCTGCGGGAAGCAATCTATGGATTGGTGAGGTGTGTGTGCCACTTGTACAACATGGTGAATACGGTGGCATCCACCCACAGAGAAAACCAGAGAGAGAGAGAGAGAGAGAGAGAGGAGAGAGAGAGAGAGGAGAGAGAGAGAGAGTACTCACACCAGATGAGATTCATGTGATCGCGACGCTTCGTAAGCCACCCTTCCATCATTTTTGCTTCTGCTTTCGCTTGATCCTCTTCGTCGTCCTCGTCTTCTTCTGCTGCTGCTTCGTCTGCTTGTCTTTGACTCTTTGATGCAGTGATGCAATCCGCGGAACTCGGCCAACGCCACACCATTTCCACACCAAGTACCGCATCATGACCCTGGCGTGGCCCACACCACAAAGTTCCAAAGGAGAGTCAAAAGAGACTCATTTTATTGCGGATCTTACGACTCGTTCGTCTTCTCCCTCTCTTCCAATCTTTTTTCCTTCTCTCTGCCCCCAAAGAGACCGCTTAGAGTCCCATCCATCCCTGGTACCAACGATTCTTGAACTGGTAGCACGACACCATGAGTTTGTACATGGCGACAAAGCCCACAGCACACGACAGCACTGCAGGGATGCGCAGGTACGACTTGTTCAGATAAATGGCCCACTCGGACAACAAGATCACGCATGCCGCAGCCAAAATGTCGTAGCCGCCTATGATGAGTCCCTCCACGACAAACTGCGAGCGGCCACCAGGATGGAAAAACTTGATTTGGCCGTTGCGCTCCACCGAGTATGGCTGTGGCTCGCGGATGATGCAGTAGACCATTCCAGACACGGACAATCCATAGAACAAGAACGAAACCGTCATCCAAAGACGTTTGCGTCGAAGCTTGTTGAGCACCTTGTCAAAGTGGCTGATGACAAGTTTGACAGCCGTTGCAAGGATAACCAGGACGCTTGCGATGACACCGTACAAAAACAGTTTGGATCGCTGGATCGAAAACTACAACAATGAATCGAATAATCACGACTGAATCATTGGAGTCCAAGAGGCCATTAGACACTTAGGGAACTTACTTCGAAGCCCGTTTTCTGCTTCAGGAAATGATTGATGCCCTCAGCGTCTTTACCCGACGTGTAGACGTTGTACATGTCGTGCGGCGGTGCTTCCAGTCTGGTGGGTGACTTCTTGCCGGTATCTTCAGTGCGTTCAGGTCCCACATACATGATGTGGGGGGCTGAAGTGAAGTCATACTACATCAATAACAGCAGTTGTATACACAAGCAGAATTTAACGTCCCGTGGCGTTGCCTTGCAGCAAGAGATCAGCACCATACCACGCCAAAGATCTTCCCGTTCATGTCAAAGTCAACGATGCCGAAGAAAATGTCGTGACCATCGCGAGTGTCAACACGCACTTGCTTCGCGCTCTCATACGATTCCGCCAGTGTCAAGAACTCGGGATGGATCTGTCTGCAAGTCAGTACGCCATTACTTTGTCGCTCCCACCCGCATCCTGAACAGAGGCAAGAGACAAAACTCACTTGCACACTTCACAACTGTATTTGGCATCCATCGCGGTGAAGAGCAAGAAGAAATGATAGGGCCGATCCGGACGCAACACAAAACGATCGTATTTATCCGAGTCAAGGGTCACCACACCATCGCGCACGCTGTTTCTCAACTCCAAGAGCTTTTCAGTGCCAGTGGGCTTCGCTTTCTTTGCGTCGACGATCGCAGTCAGTGCCAACAACGCGCAAAGCACCAGCCCGGTGGAACTCCCCATCCGCTTCATCTCCCACTGAATTGAAACTGATCAAGAATCTTTTGTGAGGTGGAGCCTCAATAAAATTTTTAGCCAATCACAGCTCTCTGCTCAAGGTATCGATGCAATACATAACCGATAGCTTCATAGCAGTTATTGCGATGAGTTTGTGTTGAACACATTAACAGTGGTGTCAACCAATCGAAACTGTTATCTTGGCAATACTGCATTTCCCAAGCATCAGTCAGAATGGTGGAATCAGACGACCTCACGTTGGAGCATGTGCTGATCGTGCATCGTCATGGGGATCGCACGCCTGTGCTGACGGCGATCGGCGAGCAGACGGGAATGTCGGAAGAGGAGAAGAGCTTCTGGAATTCCAAAATCGCGACAGACCAACAACTGAAACCACTTCAAGAGATTGCAACAGTGGTTGGAGCCGGCAGCGCACTTTCACCCTATACAGCAGCGCTGCAGGGTGCCAACTGGCCGTGCGGACAGCTCACACAGAAAGGCATCGATCAAATGCGTGAACGCGGCCGCCTTCTTCGAGAAAAGTATGCTGCATTTCTCAAGAAGCATTCAACCACACCGGACCAAGTGTACGTCGAGTCGACCAACATTCGTCGCACCATTCTGTCCACCCAGTCACTTCTCTACGGAATGTTTCTGGAGAATGAGGTCCACCAACAGGAAGAAAATGGGCGAGTTCCTCTTTTCCGTGTTCACGTGAATGAACACAATCTTCTCGCACCCCATCACCCCATTGAAGTGTTCAACAACTTGGAAGTGGAGTTGGCCGATGAAGTGGCTCAACGAGATGATGATCACATTCGTCAGCTAGCGGACAAGGTGCGCCAAGCGTACAAAATCTCTCCGGAATCATCAATGCCGTGGACAGCAGGTGCATTGTGCAGTGGTTTCCTTATTGTGGTTGTGTAAACTGATCTAACTCGTTACATATGTTGTATAGTGCGAGACAATCTGGTTTGTCGAAAAGCCCACGATCTCCCTCTTCCCGACGGCATCAACGATGACATTTTCCAAGAGGTTATTGAGTATGAAGCATGGCTTTTGCATCGCTTGTACGGCCGAAGAGAGTTCAATCTCGGTGCTTTCAAAGGCGGCGTCGAGAGTTTGTATCATCGGCTAAAGAGCGCCACCAGCAATGACCATCCGCACAGAGTCACTGTTTTCTCTGCTCATGACAATTCAATCATTGCACTAGCAAACGCACTTCAAATGCAGCTTAATAATGCTCTGCCCCATTATGGAGCTGTCATGACATTTGAACTATATCAAAGCCAAAAGACCCACCAGCACTTTGTTCGTGCTGTCTTTGAGGGAAATGAAGTTCACTTTGCTGGACACGAGCAAGATTCCTTGTGTACATTTCAAGAGTTCGAGTCGCTTGTGTTGGCTTTCCTTCGTGAAGACCACAAGCCCAGCCAAATGGAATAGCATCGTCACCAACTATGCATTTGCTAATGGTGGTAAAACGAAGACCACGTGCTACTCAGGATATGAGTCTTCTTGGAATCTTTGTGCCTATCTTCCTGCTCTCTGCGTGAGTTTGTGAACCCATAGTCGTCTGGCAGCGCATTATAGCCCCGTTGGGAATACTCATGGTGACCGCCTGTGTGTGACTCATGACCACCATGTCGGCTGTGATGGTCTTCATGGGAACTGTGATGTTCCCGGTCACGGTGTCGATCACGGTCGCGGTCAACGTCGTGATCTGGAGTGCGATGATTGTCCGCGCTGTCGTAGTGATGACTACGACGATGAGAGTCGTGGTCCCTACTCGTACTATGTTGAACTCGATCGTCGTAGCGGTGATCACGATCACGGTCATGGTACCGGGGCTCATGGTGATCGTAGTGATCCTGAGTGGAACGACCAAACTGATCACGGTGACCGTGATGGTCATGATGATCACCATAGTCACGGTACTCATGATGTTCATGGTGGTCATGGTGGTCATGGTGGTCATATCTCGAATCGTGGCGGTCTCGGTCTCTGTCTCGGTGATCGCGACGATCGTCGTTTTGATGATTGTGCAGGATCTTGGAAAAGTCTTTGCCCTTGTAGACACTTGTTTCCCACCAGGCATCGCGGCTGGCGGCCTTTTCTCGCTCTTCGTATTCTCTTCGGCGTTTCGGATCCAACGACGATGAAGAGGCATACCCACCACTACCGCTTGAAACGTGGCATGAATCTCGAACCTGTACATCTTCCTTTCTTCGGTCGGCGGAACCCCACCAAGGAGGTGGCTCCATCCACCACAATCGCTTGCCTTCTTTTGTGGCGATTACATCCGTGACCACCTGTTTGAGTGCGGGTCCCTTGGAACTCTCGGGGGGCTTTGCCAGAGCGACATTTTGGAGATCTCTAGATCGAGGATCCTTGAGTACCGTAGCCAGTTCGCCTATCAGTGGTAGACCGTGATTGATGTCTCACCTTTGCTCAATCGCCTTCTGTAGCGACTGAAGATTCCAATAGTCGGCCTCATTGTATCTGCTCAAGAAAAAGCACGGTGGTTGATCCGGCTTTGCTAAGACTTGGTTTCAGACAGTCACTTACAGATCGCGGAGCAGTCTGGTGTCTCTGGGCAAGAGCCCATCTCTGAGAAACTGCAGCATGTAACGAAAGAGCCACCTATGTTGATGGGGCATTAGGGCTTGACGTATGACTGGATTGGTATGCTATGAACCATACCAGTCACGATCGACACGAAAGATGCCTCTGTCTTTCGCCAAAAGTGGCGATTCTTCTTGTACCAATGCCGCAAGAAGCGAGTTTGGGTCTTTGACCGCGAGCTTCCCCGACAATTCGAACATGCGTCCACCGACATCCAACATGACACGGCGATCACTCGGTTTGGGGAACGCACTGGCGCAAAACCAGTCGGAGTTGAGCGACGCCAGATAACGCTCTTGTTCGCTCTCCAAAAGCGCATTTTGCAAGACGATCTTGCGCTTCTCTCGGCGAAGAAACGCGCGTTGCTTGGCCAACTGAAGCAAGCAGTATTCCTCCTTACAAATCCTCCCAGCACTTTTGGACAGAGGGTTCGACTGACCTTTTCAAATTGCAGTTGGAGCTGCGCTTTCTTGGTGTTGACAACTGTCTGATGCAGCATAAACTGCTCTTCCTCCAGGTCTTTTTCGAAGTTGCGCCATTGTTCAACTCCAAACTCTTGGCTACCGCGAAGCATTGTTAAAACGCGTTCGATCCTCAAGAGTCGCACAATGTATAGTACATAACAGCTACGGCAGTCTCTTATTGGGTAAAGGCGACACACGAGCAATGATGGAAGTATGACATGTTACGTCAAGAACTCTCGCTCGCTGTTGATCAACACTAACGAGACAAACGTCAACATGGGGAACAAAATCTACCAAAACAGAAAACAAAAAGCGTCTAGAGCTCGTCCTTTTCAGTGGTCTCATCGTCGTCCTTCTTCTCTGCCTCCTCCTTCTTGTCCTCCTCCTTGTCTTCATCCTCATCTTCATCTTCGTCTTCTTCCTTCTTCTTCTTCTCTTCTTCTTCTTTCTTCTTCGCTTCTTCTTCCTTCTTCTTGCGTTCCGCAGTTTCTTCAGCTTCCTTCTTGGCCTTGATGGCCTCAATCTTCTCCAAAACAGCCGTCTCGTGCCCCTTGAACTCTTCTTCATCGTCGGTCACAATGATATCATCGAACAGGGTTCCGCTCTTCACCTGCCACAGTTCGAAACCCACCACACCGACATCTTTAGCGATGTTGTGCATCTTGGTGTCCTCGAAGTATTCAGGGTTTTCGATCATTGGATGTACCCACTCGCCCTTGTAATCAGGGTTCTTGATAAGCTTTGGTTTCCATTCGCCCTTGTACTCAGGGTTCTCGATCATCGCTGGTTCCCAGTCTCCATCATCTTCGTCGTCCCAGTCCTCCGGCTTTTGAGCTTCTGGGTCGGGAATAGTCTTTGGGATATCGTCCCATCCTTCCGGTTTCTTGTCCTCTGGATCCGGCATCATGGCATTGTCAACCCAGTCCTCAGGCTTGGACTCGTTGGGGTCCTTGATCATCTTTTCGGGCTTGAAGGGCCAGTTTTCCTCCAGGTTACCAGACTGCACACTCTTGCCATCAATCTTGACGTTGTACGAATTGTCCTTCTTCAGAATGAAAGAGTACAAGTGCGCCTCCGAGTCGGTTTCACAACGAATCGACGATTGATGGTCCATGTTCACACTCTCCTTGCCGGGGCGGGCATAGTTCAGAATCGCATGGGTCTTGCGCGTGCTGCCGCAAATATCGGGTCCAAACATGATAGCATAAGCCGAATCCCCACCAAAATTGGCTTGATCTGTATCCTTCGGCAGCAGCTTGATGTAGGCACCACCACAGTCGATCTTTTGCTCGTGTTGCACAAGATACGACAGGTATAAGTCCTTATCCTCATTGTTGAGGGTCTCTCCCATCTTGGCCGACAACGCGTAGAAGCGGGCATCTTCGCTGGTCTTGATGGCTTTGTCGCTGTCATCCTTGAAGTATTTACCGGACACTTGCTCGAACTTGCCTACTTCCGAAGCCGCTTTCCAACTTGAAGCGACCCAGCGGTCTTTCCAGCCAGCATCATTGAAGTCTTCTTGGAAGTACACTTTGGCGTCGGCAGTGGAGGCCGCGAGTGCCGTGGCCGAAGCGATGGCGAGCACGTTCTTGACGTAGGGCATTGTAAGTTTCCGCTTTCTTTTTGCTGATGGCACCGGCAAAAGACAAATGGGGGGAGGGAAAACGAGGCGTGGGGCTAGATTCTCGAATGCTTGTCAGAGCCGACACGTGGACAAAGTGCAACTCAAGGTCCGCCACCTTATTCTAGGAAGTTGGGCTCTTGAATGATGTGGTCCACATAAAATCGTGGAGGAAGAACTAAACGACAAAACATGGCGCAACAGCAACTGAAAACACTGTTCACACAAGAACAGAGATGAAGAGAATGCATCAGTCGACGCCCAAGGACTTTGCAATGCACGCAAATACTTGGACTTCGACCAAGGCACTGTCGAATGTGCTGGAGACACCCTCTCTCACTCATCCAACTAACTGCAAATGGTATATTCCCGATCTTGCTTTTTGATTGGTCAAAAAGTCGGTACAGTATCATGTGCATACTGTACTGCATTGCTGCACTTTTTACTGTGGCACGTGCACCCTGGCAGCAAAAAGCAATGGAGGACGCGACCAAGAACGTCAAGAACCGCTCTGATTCCGTCATTTCGACTGGATCCGCTGCATCTGCTGGTTCATCGGCTCCTTCTCCAGAGCTTCTCCAGCTTCTGGCCAAGAACGTGGCTTCGAGACGTCCCAATGACCACGTAGAAGACAAAGAGAAGATCGAGAGAATGGCCTCAGCCATCAAAGTGCTGATTGAGGTGCGTTCTCAATAAAAAAGCAGGCTCGCTTCGTTGTGTGTCTGCGACTGATGATAGTATGTGATCAAATGACCAGTGCATCGGCGAAGATCCCGATCGAGAAGGACTGCGAAAGACTCCGGTGCGCATGGCCAAAGCACTGCTTTTCAACACCAAAGGCTATGGCCAGAGCCTCACCTCAGTGCTGAATGCCGCAGTGTTCCATGAGAACCATCGTGAGATGGTGATTGTTCGTGATATTGACTTGCATTCACTCTGTGAGCACCACATGGTGCCGTTTGTGGGCAAGGTGCACATTGGATACATTCCCAATGGAAAAGTGCTCGGGTTGAGCAAACTGGCGCGTATTTCTGAAGTGTTTTCGCGGCGTCTTCAGGTCCAAGAGCGCCTAACGAGAGAGATCGCCAACGCTATTATGGGCGTCGTGCAGCCACTTGGCGTGGGTGTTGTCATCGAAGCAACCCACATGTGCATGACTATGCGAGGCGTCGAGAAAAGCGGCGCGAGCACAGTGACTAGTTCGGTTCTGGGATGCTTCCAGTCGGATCCACGGACCAGAAACGAGTTTCTTTCGCTCATCCAGCGCCACAATTAGACGGAAAGCTTGCGGAGATGAAATGGGTGGTAGAGATGTCCGTTTTGGGCAGTATGCTGTTCCTGGAGAGAACCAAGAAGGCATGTAAGTATATATGGGTCTGTCTTAGTTGGAGTAAAAAGGGATGGCTGCGCCAGGATCTTCGCCGCATTCGTGTCTTCTTGTTGTTCACTCGTCGCTGTTGAACTCTTCGTCCACTTGCTGGATGAAGTGGACGTAGTTGACATCTGTAAGTTTCTTGCGCCCGACGCAGACAGCAAAGTGATCACTCAGCAAATCGATTTCTGCTTGCTTCAGTGCCAGTTGCATCATGTTGAGCACCGCAGCGAACTGAAACTTGGTGACCCGGCACATCTTATTCTGGTCATAGTCCTGAAAGTACGGCTTCATGTTCAGACGACGATGGGACACTTTGTTCTTGACGATCTGCAGGAGCTTCTGAATACGCTGCTTCTCCTGCTCTTCGTCTTCAACGGATTTTTCAACCTTGATCTTCGGTGAAGTCACGCAAATCGAGGACGACGAGGTCATGGAACCGGCAGAAGCCCTGTCGATAGCTTCAAGAAATCTCCGCCAATCGATGCGGTCGCTGTGCTTGCTCGACTGGAAGTTTGCATTGAGCAGATTAATGTCCTTGCTGTCCACATTGCAGCCACTTCGATTTAGTGCAGTATGGAACTTTGCCAAAGAGATCTCTCCACTTCGCAGCTTGTCGCCTTCCACCAGAAACTCCTTAAGACGGATACGCTTCGTGTCAATCTGTTGACGAAGGTCCATCAAGAGCGCCTGCAACATGGTCCGATCAGTCGAGATCTCTAACTCAATCTCTCGAGTTGCCCGCTTCAGCCCTTCCATATTGGAACCATTGCTGGCGAAGAGCTGTTGACGATATTCGTTGGTACTAGGTATCTTGATGCTGCTACCCAGCGGTGAACCTGGCTCACCACTTGATCTGAGAAGCTCCAGTGCATTGAGGAAGGCACGATAGTTTACATCACACACTGATCCAAACCCTCTGCCGTCCATAGAGACACCGGAGGTACAAGTAGACGAGTCCTCGCGGAATTTGAGAGCCAACATGCGTGCGAGTTGAGCATCACTTGGGAGCAAATGGAACATGGATAGCACCCGCTCGAACTTCGATGACGTGATGAAGCCTTGTTTGGAGCGGTCAAAGTCCTCAAACGCAGGTTTGATATCGAGCCGTTGCTGCTGCATCGATCGCAAGATTGACTGCATAAGTTCAAGCACTTTAGTCTCCTGAACTTCTTGACACCCACGACCCTGATTTGAAGGACTCAGTAACAACGTCTTCTCCCGAAGGTCGCTTAAGTCACGAGACGGAGCAGTTTCGAGTTCTTTGACTGTGAAAACTGTCTCAATCTCTTCCACAAAGCTCTTCCAATGGACAAAGCAGTTTCCCTGTGCATCGCGTGCATCCGGAGCAGCAAAGCCCGAACTCAAGAGTTCCATTTCCTCGGGTAAAATCACCAGCACACCATTCGAGGCCTCGTTGAGTCCACTGGCAAATTGAGCACGAGTCACTTTGTAGTGTCGTAACTTGTCAAAATCACGAAAAAACTCTTCCAAGCGAATTCGATCACGCTTGACAACTTGTTTGATGTAGCGCAACAGCATGGGCAAGCTGCGTACAATCGGTTGAGATGCATCGGGTTCACAATTGCTCTTGCGATTCTCGGGCTGGTCCCCGAAGTGCTCGGATGTGATTCCTTCCTTTTCGGAGCAAGCAAGTTCGATATCGTGGCAAAAACTCACGTAATTGACGAAGTTGTCACCATGATTGCTCTGATAGCGGCGAAACAACAGTTGGAGCTCCGCTTTTTCGTTCACAAAGAGCAGATCCATTTTGAGTATCACCAAAACTCGTTGAAACTGCTGCTTGGTGACACATTCTTGACGAGGCTTATCAAAATCCTGAAAGAGAGGCTTCATGAGCACGCGTCTCGTCGCTACGAAATTGCTCAGACGATCCATCAACGCTGAGTATACTTCGTGTTGCTTTTCAGAGTCGAATTCACCACGAAGCTCACGCGAACACTTGTTGGTGGTCGAAGATGAGCTGGAACTCAGTGAGGAAAGTGAACTGTCGCCAGGCTTGCCTTCCATACAGTGGCAAAAGCGCATGTAATCAACTTTTGCCTCCGATCGGTACTTGTCCACAAGAAGTTCAAGCTCGAGTTCGGTGAGAAACGGAAAGCAGAGTTTGATTGATCGTTTGAACTGCGCTTCCGAGCATTTCCCGCTGCGCAATTGATCAAAATCGGTGAAAAAGTTTTTGAGGCGAATGCGATCACGACTGGTCGTTTCCACCAGCTCCGCTTCCAGTTGCTGGAGCGCTTCATCAGCATTTGACGACATTTGGTTTCCATTTCGATGCGTCGAGGATAAACTCACCCGCTGTGGTCGAGCGGGTGACCCTGGCTGAGTGGTTTGGGATGCACTGTCACTGCCATTTGCGATGGCAATGTCATGATGCAACACACGGTAGTTGACATCGAGCGGTCCATCGCTGTAAAACTTGAGCAAAGTTTCTACTTCGTTGCTGGAGAGCGTCACAATGTCTAACAGATCCCGCAGAAACTGGGTCTTGGTGACTTTGCCAGAGTTGCTGCGATCGAAATCGTGGAAGACATCTTTCAACACGATGCCCTTGGTCAACACTGCACTCTGCAACTTCTGCTTGATGACCGCTAGTTCCTGTTTCTCCACCTCGCTTAGCAACGCATCGACTTTTCTGGGAGAGGAGCCACGCGGTTTGGATGGGGACCCGTTATGATACGACTTGAGAAGCGGATGCGCCTCCATGCCCTTGACCGTGAAGACTTTGTCGATGAGATCGCAAAAGCGACGGTAATCGATGCATGTCGGGTCGCTCGCATTGCGGTACTTAATCAGAATGGTGTTCAACTCGCACGACGATAGCTGCAATCCACTAACATCCAAAGCTCGCTTAAACTGTTCCACTCTGATTTTCTTGGTGTGATGCAGATCAAACGTGCGCATGAACTCTTCGAGCCGCAGGCGTCGTTGCTTGCAAATATCACGTATTTTGCCCTTGACTGCCCGAAAATCGCATTCTTCCGCCATTCTCCTGCTTCCGAATGAAAGCAACCCGACGCTTTGTCAGCGAGCAGGTATTTTGGGCGGGCCACCTCGGCAGGCGGTTACAACAGCATGAACTGCATCAAAGCTTCTTGAATAGAAGCCCGACTTAGAATGGCAATATCAACAGCTACAACAGATAGCAAAGAATCAAAACACTCCTATACGACGCGAAGTCGAACTATGGCCTCAAGCAATCTCCTCTCCATCGACAGCTGGAATGTGCTCCGAGAATCGAGGAGCCTTTGTGATGCGGATATCTCCGTACGGTCGACTCTGATCAACATTTACATAATCCAGAGTCTTCAACTGAAGAACCTCAAAGAACAATGCAGCGGCGGTCCGTCGGCTCTGAGTATGCTTGGTGAGCTGTTGATAAGAAGCAGTATCCTGTTGTTGGCCAACAACTCACAGAGTCAGCTCCTTTGGTCAATCTGCACCATTTATCGCAAACAGAGTATTCGCACCTTGTCACTCAGAGATTTTCTCAAGACTTTCATCACTTTAACGGTGTGTGGATGCCATTTGTGCTGTGCGGTGGCAAAACTCACGTGCTCGTCTTCCATGGTTTCGTCAATATTGGCCTGAAGATCGTTAACAGCTGCCAAGTCGATATCAAGATCAATTCCGGAATTGTCTTCTGGCAAAGGCTCCATGTCATATGAATCACCCATATCAAACTGTGGAGCCAATTGCTCGAACTCTCTGTGGTAAAGACTCCGTTAGACATCACCTTTCATGTGTCTGATCAACTAACACTCACTCTTCGTTTGTCGTCTCCTCCTGTACATCATAAAGCTTTCTGTCTTCAGTTTCCTGCGCGTTCTCTTCAGGCATACCTTCATCCAATAGACTTTGTCGATCCTCACTCTGCTCATATCAATAATCAGTTCGTTTCAATGCGCCTACAGAAATAATGAAACTCTCGTTCGTACCGGAATTTCACTCATGCGTCTTGCCTCTTCAATCTCCTCTTGATCTTCCTCTGTCTGATTCTTTCGCTTGCTGGCTCTTTCTTCTCCGTCTTCTTCCTCCATCGAGAATGGAAACTTTCTCTTTTTCATGGTGACATTGAACATCTCAAGCAAATCTTGTGATAGATCCGTGATGCAAGGACGCAAAAAAAGATCTGGTCCATAGGCTAGAACATCCAATTCTGTATCATCTTCGGACAGTTGCCATGCCATCTCACGTTTCCGAGTAATATCCGCGACATCCGCCATTCCCTATATAGAATGCCAATAGTGATCACGCCACGTTCATACTGACATCGTGCGATGAAGAATGATACCTTCCTGATCACGGCAGAACTCAGCTCAGTAGTGCTGTCTCGACCAATCCTCCTTCTCTTCTTCTCTCGCTTTGTCTTCTTCGCCTCTAGCACCTCTTCCAGATCGCCAGGAAGCGCCAAATCAATTGATGGGCGAGATAGGACGCTTGTTGACAAGTCTGCGCTGATTTCCAACGGAGCAATCTCCGGACTCGGAGGAACAACAGTAGTATCGCTCATTTCCAGTCTGCTGGGTTCTGCCTCGTCGTTGCGTTCCACGTCCCCTGGCGGCATCTCAAAACCCATATCAAACTGATCTTCGTCGCTTTCTTCTTTTTGTTTTACTTGTTCCATGATGGACGACTCCTCGATGATGGGCAAGATACTGCTTTCATCACGAGCAACTTCAATGTCACTAAAGGCACTCGTCTCCAGCTGTTCAACGGGCTTCTCAGACTGATGCAAAACGTAAACAACTCATGTGAACATCAATCATAGAAGTATACACCAGAAATATTCATTCTCTCTTTGCACCTCTTCCTCCATTCCTGCGTCCAGATCGAAAGCCTGCCAGGTTCCAGCACCGAAACTGTCTTCAACTGTGATAATCAACAACAGGTGTGAGTCTATCATCAGTCAATTGGCACACTTCATTGAGCAAGGCGTTGTACCTTTGTCATCGAGCTCTTCATCCTCACGCAATTGCTCCAGTGGTTCGGCAAGTGTGATGTCTTGACGACGCGCAACTGTTTGACTGGAGGCACTGATCCATTCACTCAAGGATGGAGCGGAGATGGTTCTACGTAAATCCGTCCAGTTACAATGGATTAAAATCAAGTTCATGCATTGTTCGAAAGACCGATGAACATACTCAATGGAATACGTGAGTTCCGCCTCGAATTCACCGAAATTGCTGACATTGATCGCACTTGAACTGGCTTGTTGATTATTTGCCGGCAAGTCCACCACACCAGGTCGAAATGCCAGCTTGATCTTCACAAGCGCTTCGCTGCAATCAGTGAACAAGTACTTGACCTTTCGAGAGTAAATGCGCACAACACCCAGCAGCAAATGACCAGAGACGCGCAAGGCAAGCGGTACTTGAGGATTCACAATGGATTCAACCGAGGACTTGATGTCCGCCGAAAAGATTTGCTGCTTGTTGAGCTTCTTGTCCCAATGAGCCGCCAGCCAGATCTTCCCCAGTGGACCCTTCTTGGCCAAGATGATCTGCGAGTAGAACATCTTTCGTGCCTTTCCCTTTCCGTTCTATTCCTTTCCTTTCCTTTCCTTTCCTTAAACGCGCGCGCGGGAGCACTTTGAATAAAAAACACCCCACAGAAAGTGAGTGATGGTCTTTGCTCGAATTTAACAGGGTGTTCCAAACTGTTATGGATACTATTGCAAGACCTTTGTCATAAGTCAGCTGATTTCATGGAAGCCCACCAATCACAGCCCAGAGATTCATGTAGCTGTTCAGGTTCAGCAACATTCATTTGGTCAGCAATTCCAAAAGGGAAAACTCGTGAAGTTGGGGTGCTGACGATAGTGGAAAGGAAGCCGCGTGGTCGACACAACACGCCGAACCATCCAAGAGACCACTGAAGGCGCTGTGTGTGATCAAGCCATGCATTCCAAGAATGCATCCGATGACGCGTGCATCCGCATCGGTGTAGAACCTGACAGCCAGAAACTGCGGCAACTGGCCAAGGAAATCGAGATGAAGAAGTTGCGGCAAGCGTGCGTCTGGTCTGTGTGTTTCATGGTTGTTGAGGCAGTCGGCGGATATTGCGCAGGAAGCCTCGCGATCATGACAGATGCTGCCCATTTGTTGTCGGATGTTGCCAGTTTTGGCGTGGCATTGTTTGCAATGTCGATGGGAAAGCTTCCGCCCGACTCAAGGATGACTTGGGGATACCACCGCATGGAAGTGATGGGTGCGGTGGTCAGTGTACTGATTATCTGGTTCATTACGGCGGGGTTGATGTACGCTGCGGTTCAAAGGCTAATCGAGCTCTCGCGTCTCAGCAAAGCGGCGGATGGTGCAACCGTGGAGATTGTGAATGGCAAAGTGATGTTTGCTGTGGCCACATGTGGACTTGTAGTCAACCTGGTGCTCATGAAGATCCTCGGTCATCATCATGGACACCACCACGGGCACCAACACGTTCACTCTCATGGCCATGAACGTGTCCATGCCCATGACCACAGTGAACACACACATTCCCATGACCAACACGATCATAGTCATTCCCATGGACATCATGACCATGGCAACTCACATGGTCACAAGGAACACGGTCATTCGAATGGTAACAATGACAATGGTCATTCCCATGGTCATGATGATCACTGTCACGCTAATTCTCCTCGTCACGCTCAAGAGCATCACGATCACGGGGAAAGTCCAGCAACAGTTCATGACCACTCCGCTCGTCGCAGCCACAATGCCGACGAACCAAGTCATAAAGGTCACCATGAGCAGATCGTTGACGAAAACCCAAGCGTGTGCTCCGACGATCAGCTCGAAGGTAAATCCGGACATTCTCACCAGGGTAGTCTCAACATCCGCGCCGCCTATATTCATGCGCTAGGTGATTTTATTCAGTCTCTGGGAGTGTGTATCGCAGGTGCAATCATCTGGATCAATCCGAAGCTACAAGTGGCTGATCCAATCGTGACTATTTTATTCTGCTTTATGGTGCTGGGTACTACCCACCACCTAATGAAAAGCAGCCTTCTGATAATGTTGGAAGCAGCTCCTGAGACGGTCGACGTCCCCGAAATACTAAGTGAACTCGAAGCGCTCCCATCAGTCAGTCGAGTGTCTCGTCTTGCGATTTGGAGTTTGACAACCAGCCATTCTGCAGCGATCGCGCATATTGAAGTGGATGTGTTCAAGAACAAGGTCTCGTGTGCTTCACTGCACCATCGCGCGTTAACAGATGTGCAGCAATGCCTGGTCTCCCATGGAATTGACGTTGACCAAGTGACAGTTCAGATCACGACTGTTAAAGCACATTGATTCCATGCAGAGGAAAAGAAAGGAGTCTCGTAAGGGGAAAGGATTATTGAGTTTACTCTCCATATGTCACAGCGCTTTTAGTTTCTGTCTATCGACAAAGACGATTATGCTATTAAAAAAATAATACCTTCACTCACTAAGAACAACTCTAAGCCCATCACTCATGGACATGATGAAGCAAACTCATCGCTGATGAGAAGGGCCACCGATCGATCGCTCACGTTGCATTTGCTTTCACCATCCATCGACTCCACAAGTGCATCTTCCACGTCAGATTCAGACTCCAGAGACATCAAGTCACACACTCAAACAATCCGTAAACAAC
>JAMFLO010000400.1:4598-29335 GCA_027475765.1 Paralagenidium karlingii
AATCTGCTTCTACCCTCCCCCCATACCTCCCCCCCCCCCCCCCCCCCCCGCCCCGCGGCCTGGCTCTTGTCCACACCATTTGGTGGCGCATTGCTCTGCTTGTCGCTACTGGCGCAACCAAGCATACAGCAGCAGGTTGGCATAAGATGGTGAATCCATGGATGAGGGACCGGATCGTGTGGGCCACATGTGTTTGGTGTGCTCCACACCGTGGCAGCCAGGATCAGAATGGGGAGTATGCAGTCGTCCTCTCTTGGCCACGTCAAATCAAAAGCAGCCACATGACCACAGGGGCACTCACTCCCTCTCTCACTCTCTCACTCACCTTTTCTTCTCGTCCTCCTCTCGAAGTGCATGCACTGGTACTACTTGATACAGTTGATTGTGTAGTGTGGGTGAGCATTGGCTAATGGGAAGCGACGTAACGCTGACATCAGTCGCAGATGGCACACCAGATGCCGCCTGCAATGATCCAAGTGCAAACGGACTTTGATCAACGAGGTTTGATGATGATGGTGATGATGCAGAGAGAGCGAAGAGGAAGTCCCTGATACTCTTTGAAGTGCCCACCATTTGTTTTTTGAGGACAAGGAGGATGCATGTTGCCAACGAGTGCGCAAAAGTGTATGAGTGATGAGAATGACGCGGAGGTTGTTGGAGATGCTGTGGTCGAGAAGATGGTGTTGCATCATGGCGGACCCAGCTGGTGGCAGGGGCATGTTCAAGACCACACCATGTCTTTCCAAAACATTTTGTGAGAAGAGGGTGTGATCCATCTGTCAAACTGAGTCATCGGGTCTCCAGTAATGCTTGGAAATGACGCTGGTGCAACAGCATCTGTGAAACTGTTTCCGAAATGCCTTGAAGATGACATGTTTGGAGCTGTTCAGTGTCATATGCAGTGATGAAGGTATTGGTTTGATGTGAACCACTTGAAGAGGAAGTAGAGAAGAACACAAGACTTGGCTTTTGAAGCGGAAGTATTGGTGCTCACGTGTGTGCTTCCTCTTGATAGCCGCTGAAGTGAACCACGAGTGTCGTAATTCTTATGAGAACAACGTGGACTTGATTGGTCTCATGCAGCAAGACATGAAGCCACGAATGACAATTGCGTGAGTCTCTGCCTCAGAGCACACCATCTTCTCCTGTCGCCACTTCAAGCCTGCCTATGGTCACACACTGACAATGTGGGGATCTTAACGTTGTTGTATGGTTGTTCAACTGACTTCATTGCATAGCCTGTCAATCGCCAGCCAAAATGGCTGACGATTGACAGACTATCAATTGTGTGGACAGCGATGCCATGCGTTTCTGCTTCTTTTGCCAGTGTTTGTTGGGATTGAACATTTGTTAATGGTGCAGTAATGCTGATCGTGTTGCGAAGCAGATGGCTATGCACGCGATTGTTTGTTTGTGAAGAAAGAACTAGATGAAACGGGAAAGCAGCAGATAGTGCTACAACAAAGAAGGAATCCATCCATTTCTCTTGTTCTGTGGCAGATTGTGCATAACAAGCGCGAAAGAGAGTCAGTGCGGTGTGTTGATGGCATCATCGTAGTGGATGGCACTCCTTTTCAACCTCATGTTTGGCTTAGCATGGCGTGCTGTGTCCAGTTGCAAAGTCCAAGTGCAAAGCATTACTCAAGAGTTGTCTGGTTTTGTGTTCCCAAAGAGAAGGTGTTGTTGGTATCCATGACAAGAGTCGTTGCTTGTGTGTCTTGTTGGATGGTAGATGGTGCAACCAATCACTCAGTCAATGGATGACAAGAAAGACGAAAAGAATGGTACTGCGTGCGAACCTTTCAAGGAAAAGAACTCTTTGGTTCCAGTATTTCCGATTCACTTGATCATTTGTCTCGTTGAGCGCAATTCAAAACACCATGTGGAGCATTGAAGTGTTTCGTCGCAACAGATTCTGCGAATTATATCCGAAAAGCATCCCCGAAGAGTACAGTGTGGACTTTACCAAAACTTTTGATCAGCTGCAGGCCACCGACGCGGTAGCAGTCTTATTTCCATTGTATCTCAAGTTTTTGGTGGACGAGGCTGCACGGGAACGTGAGTTTGCCGAGGCGCAACTCATGCAACGAAACGCCGCTTTGGAGCTGGCCCAAAAGCAATTGGATTTGATGCGATGCGAGAATGAAGTGGAACAAGCGGTGACGTATTTGCGCGAGAAACAAGTCACGCGCAGCGAAAGAAATGCAGCATTGGACCAACGAGAGAGTGCGCTTGTCAAAGATGCAGTAGAGCAACCGTCGTGGTGCCGAGCCGCAGTGACTGTCGAGAGTGAACATTGTTCGCGGACCGCAGTGAGCAAGACGAAGAAATCCGCGAACGAAGGCGATCTGTCTTGGTGCACCGCCAGTGTACGTTCGTGGTGTCCAGCTCCGGACACTGAGAGTGAAGATTCGCCGTGGGCCACCGTCAGCGAGCCAAAACCAGCCACGGACAAGGACGATCTGTCCTGGTGCACAGCCAGTGTGCGCTCGTGGTCTTGAACGCATGTATTTTACTACTCCACAACAACAAAAAGACCATCCAACAAGTTCTTAATAGATGGTGCACTTGTCTGGTGCTTTTCTGGTTCATGTATGCGTCTGTTTCGTCAACATACGTTGCCATCTCATGTCTTGCAGGCAGGCTCCTTGAGCTTTGCGACGATCTAACATCATTGATCATATTCACCGTTTAGGCTGCTCTCCGAAGTCCTTTTGACTTCATGACCGCGGTGCTTGGTGCATTTGGTGGAGAGTGGAGGTCAGTAGTAGATGGGAGTGGATGAATGAGCAGTGATTATCGGCGCACTAGTTTTCTTAGCAGTGGTGAACCAGTATGGTCTATCAACCCTCGAGGATCCAGGTTTTCGGCCAAACCAATGGTAACGATGAGGAGACCACAGAGAAGACGACCACGATTTACTTGTATCAAAAGTTGCTATTACCACGCGATTTGTTCTTTATTACCACTACACGAAGAAGACGTTCCATTCTCACCGCTTCCACAACACGAAGACTCTGCGCTCTTGCTCTTGTTGCGCATCGCTGCACGAAACAAATCGGTCTTGTAACGCTTGAACAATTGCTGCAAACCACCGCCGTTTAAAAAGTTTTCTTCAAGTTGGGTCAATGTGAAATGCACTTTGTGGCCCTTGACACTCACAAATCGATGGCGCAAATCAACAGTCACTTCTTCTCCTTCCTGCGCCAACTCGTGGAACTTTTCGTCCTGCACCACGATACCAAGCAGAGCATTGTTTGGTTGGTTTCTTGCATAAATGTAGGCAAACGATTTCGCGATGACCGCTTGAACTCCGACCGCTTTGAGGCAAATGGCTGCTTCTTCGCGTGAGGAGCCGCTTCCAAATGCCTTGCCAGCCACAATGATGTTGAATCCTTGCTTCACTTTAGACACGAATTCAGGACGAACATACGCGAATGACTTGCTGGCCAGCACGTCGTTCTCAGTCTCACATTCGGGTGGCCACAGCGGTGAGGATTTGTTCAGACCCATAAACTGAGCTGGAATCACGGCATCAGTATCAATATCATCGCCAAACTTCTGCACTTTGCCCGAAAAGCTTGGAGGAAGGGTGGATTCCATTGCTGCCACCTCTGACTGCTCTTGAATGAGTGAGTTGTCAGTGCCATCACTTGCCAATTCGGGTGTAGGTTCGTTCACGGTGTACGAAGGCTTTTCAGCGACAACATGTTCACCAAGCCACTCTCGATACCGGTCAAACAGTTCATGGTCAATCTTGTTGACGTACGGAGTGGGATCTGTGACTTGCATATCAAACGAGGACGCTGCGACACAGGCTGCAGATGCCAGATTACCAATACTCCCTTTGCCCATTCGGTTGCGGAAGTTTCGGTTCTGACTCGAGAGCCACACTTCGTTTTCACCAGCGACATCTGCCCCAATACCCACGCAATAACTACACGATGGGACACCAACCGTGAAACCCGCTTCTTCATAAATCCGCACAAGCCCAAGTTGCTTCAGTTTTGCAATGATCTCAAGACTGCCTGGGGTCACTCGTCGACTGCCACGCGGCACCGGCTTCTTGCCTTCCAGCATGGCTTGCTGCAACACCAACGCACCAAGAATCAAATCTTCTTGAGTCGTAGTACATGCACCAATGAAACAACCATCAAGTTGCATGCCGACTTTCTCTTTCACATCCACACAGTTGTCTGGTGAAGGATACAATGCAATCAAAGGTCGCACCAAGCTAAGATCAATCACGTGATGAGCAGCGTACTTGCATCCATCATCGGGACGGAAGAAAAGAGCTTCGGTGTTGTGAGACGGACGTTTTTGCAGCACTTGATTGGTGATTTCATCAGCACTAAACACTCCCGCGATGGCACCAAACTCGGTACTCATGTTAGCGATCGCAAAGCGAGCATCATCAGACAAGTATTTGAGTCCTTCGCCGGCGTAGTAAACAGCTCTTTCGAAGGCCACCGTGTTGCGCTTCAACTGGCCTAAAATGTACAAGATCACATCTTTGCCGCCAATACCAAACGCAGGTCTGCCCACAAACTCGATGTACACCACTTCGGGCACTTTGAACCACGTCTGACCAGTCACGAGCGGCATCACCACGTCCCCGGCACCAAGTCCTGCAGCAAATGCACCCATCCCTCCAGCACTACAAGTGTGGCTATCGGCGCCAATGACGATTTGACCGGGTTGTGCTCGCTGACGAGCAAATTCCGTGTGCATGATGGTAGTGTTGGGGGCCTGGAAGTCACTGAGCTGGTGTTTGGTGGCAAAATCGGTCGAGGATTTGATGAGCGCTTGTTGTTTGGGCGCGTGGTTGATGCGTGGATCCACAGTATGGTCAATGGCCAGCCAAAAGCGATCGGCACGATGCAGCTTGGGCTGGCCAATGTTGTTGTACATGGTCTCCATGGCCTGAAAAGTGAGTTCGCTGGCCAGCGTCCATTGGGCCTTGACGCAAATCACGTCGCCGACATGTACAAAGGGCTTGTGCAGACCCACTGCGTGGTGGCACAGAATCTTCTCAATCACATTCATCGCAACAGGTCTCGCTTCAGAGCACGAAGAAGAAGAAGAAGAAGAAGAAGAAGAATACGCCATGCTTCTGCTCTCGTGGTCGGTGGAAAGTTCACTTGTGGCTTTTGGGGCCTTGGGCAAGATCGCAACGGCAGACAGACACAACCGGCACCCACAAGAATTTGGTGTGGCGCCACACCACCATTGCGCAAACCACGGTGTTTGCGCAAAAGCACGGGGGTGCGACCCAGGATTGGTTGAAACTCCGACTATGCCTTGTGATTGGGTAAAAAACAACGGTGGCTCAATTGTGGAACGCTCCACATCCACCCTTCCCCCACCAACAAATCTGGAACACCAATGAGTGGTGTTCCAGATCCACACACAGTTTTGGTTTGGGTACTTTGCATGCCATCAGCGTGGCGTAGTCAACAACGGCGACGTCTCGCTGGTAGTGTTTTGGTTGTGATCTCTCTCGTGTGGGTCTGCTGCCTCGCACCAGTGCACTCGCATCCAGCTGATCGAGAAACCATGCCCAAGCAAAAGAAACTCAAGCTTAAACGTCAACAGCACCACGACCACAACGACCATTCGTGTGGTGCGCCATCATCCACTTCGACGGCTTCTTCTTGTTCGCGTGTCTCCCATTTCCGTCACTGGCAGCGTATTCCGCGCTTGGTGGTGTTTGATTTAGATTTCACCATTTGGCATCCTGAAATGTACGAATTGGCTGGAAGTCCGTTCAAGAAAAACACCAGCACAGGCCAAGTCACCGATCGACGCGGCGAACAAGTGCATTTCTTTCCGGCCGTCAACGAGATCTTCAGCGTGTTGCAACTGGACCCACAGTTTCAACAAACCGAAGCAGCTGTTGCCTCCAGCACGGAGTACCCGCAATGGGCGCGGGAGTGCATGCGGCTCATGGATGTTCGTCTCCAAGACAAGTCCAAAAAGGCGTTGCGGTCCATGATTGACTACGAGACCATTTACCCTCGCAACAAGCGAGTGCATTTCCAGCAACTCAAGCAACAAAGCGGCATTGAATACGATGAAATGCTGTTTTTCGACAATGAATATGGCAATATCAGCAATGTACAAAAGCTTGGTGTCACGTGTGCCTATTGCCCAAATGGGCTCACAGACGAGTGCTGGATCAAGGGCATGCAGAAGTTTCAAGAAGGCTCCGACAAATCTTCTTCTTCATCTATTTCTTCTTCTTCTTCTTCTTCAGTGGCAGCAACAACAACGTACGAATGGGATGACTCGGACTACTGAATGCAAAAGTAATATACATCTGTGATGGTTTGTTTTATTGTCGATTGTCCAACTCTTTAGGTGGCAGTAGCACCAACAGCGGTTGGAGGAGCATTTGACTTGGCATTGGATTGGCTGGCTTTTTGGGCGATTTGATGCAGTATGCTGCGCGACGTGTAGTATGCGTCTCCTGTCAAACCACTGCAAGATCAAATCACGAGGATGTGAGTAATTTGCATCCGTCTCTGTCGAGATACCACTCACTGGAGGCGCTCTAGAAGTGATCGTTGGAAATCTGCCATATTGACTGCATCCACAAAGTTCTCGGAGATTGCTATAGACTGAACCACATGGAGCAATTGAGACCATCAGAGTTCTACCCAGCTGCCTGTGAAGCATGCAAAGAGATCTCACGTACCAACTCAAGGTCTTTTGTCTGATATGGGCAACCACCAGGAATGAATAGTATCTCTCCTTGCTTGAGCTCATCCAAGTAGTACTCCAAGTGTTGTTCGACTCCAGTTTCATCACTGCCGGCCACTCCAGGTTTTCGAAGAGGATCTGCCTCAAACACTTGTTGTTCACTCATTTTGAGCAGATTCCAATTGGATGCAGCAGCTGAAGGTTTCTCTGTGAGCAGATCTCGATGTGCCGACTTGACGATGGCCACTTGCTTTCTGCCTTGCACAACGCCTAGCCACGTCGCCAACGACAAGGAGGCAGCGTGCATGACACTGCGAGGACTCTTGGTATTCCCCAAAGCCATTCTCGGGGTTTTCCAATCAGTCAAAAACTCGGTGTTGCGAACAAAAAACGCTGGAGCTGCATACTCTTGCAACAAAGATGGGCACATTTCGGCGAGCCGCATGTCGAGCCAAGACTCATCTTGTAGGCCAGAATTCTGTGAAGACCCTTGAAGAGTCTCAACATATTGCTTGAGCGGCACTCGAACTTGCTGCTGGTGCTGCTGCACGACCATAACACTGTTGTCTCCACAGATGGACACAATCTGCTCAAGAGTCCACTTTGGAAGCAATTGGGCTACTTGTTGGCCCGTGAAAATGATTGGCGTGGACTGCATTGCAAGTTCCCGATACTTTGCATACGAGAAACTCTTGATAGCGTCCTCTGTTGCTAATTCGATCCGCCGAATCATAAAGATTCTTCCTTTGTTGACAAATGGCTTGATAGGTTGTTGAGAAGGAAACTGGAGCTTGTGGGGGGCCGCTGATGAGAGGGTGAAACGAAATGGAGCTCGAGGCAAACCAACTGGGTCAAGCGTCGATGATGAAGCTAATGTAGTGGTAGAGCTTGATCTCGAACTAGCTGTTGCGGTCTCTCGAGGCGTTGACGGGGTTTCTGTAGCCGCAGTTTCTCCGTTAATCAACTTATTGGCTTCGCGTAGCGTGAAATCCATTTCGCAGATCTGTAGCCGAGGTTGCTGCAGTTGCGTCACACGATCTGTCAATCGCAACTTGTCCTGCTCAAGGATCTGTTGCTCGCGACGTGATGAGTGGTGAAGGTACGCATAGGCCTATTGCACACAACACAAGTCAGCGCTGCATCAGCTGTGGCAATACTGCTGGTCTCTGATTACTTGAGCTTTCTCGTTGACGAGTCGTCTCAGTTCTTCGTTCTCGGACTCTAGGTTCTGCAGAACTTATGATCCACAACGAGATGTCAACTAGAGAAGCTACCAGCGCAGGTGGGACTTTGATCATTGCTATACCTGTTTCGACTGTTTCCAGTGCAACAAGTTTCGCCGTGAGATCTGTCCCATTGATCAACTGGTCTTTGGCATGTTTCATCTCCCAACTCTGAACCTGGTTATCCCCATTCCATCAGTCAATGGACATGTGCGAAGTACAAAGCAGTAGTCGACGAACCTGTTTGCGCAAGTGTTCTCGTAGCGCCTCGCAAGCCTTTTCATCCAGATCGAACTGACCAAGAGATGTGCCAATGGTACACTGGTCAACAACCAGTCCAAAGGTGGGAAAGGATTCAACATGGACAAGCGATGTACCCGTTTGCAGTATCCGTCAATTCGATCATCAAAGCGAAGAAAATCCCCTGCATAAATGCTCAACTGAAACGCCTCCACTGAGTCAGTGCGTTCTCATGAGCCAAAATCACAACCTGTCCATGCCAATTTCTTGCCTTGACGCTAATCTGCTTTTCATTTTGGCCTGTGAACCTCAAGTTGACGGTGACTGAATGCAGTTTCAGAGGCAGCATCTGGTCACGCGCTTGGGCATTCTCAGGGCAGTTTGTGGTTGCACATCCTATCACCAAAGCAATCCCAACCAACCAACAAGCGTGACGTAAAGTGAGCATCGGTTCTCATACGACAACCACAAGATGTGGTTTACCCGTTGAACGAGATGCGATATAGGCATCCAATCGTTGGCAATCGGAGCTTTCCACATGGTATTCCTCACTGCAAGACCCAATCCGTTAGAGCACCAGCAATGACATGACGTAGACAAGACCCACAACACTCGAATCGTGGTTGACCAAGGCTCGTGGAGTACCCACCAGAACGCCTGGACTACTTGTGCGTGGGGTTCACAGCACCCAATGCGCAACTCGACCTGGCTCGACTTGCCGTGCTCGTTGACTCGGATAAAGTCTTGGAATCGCCACACTTCCGTGTCCACCACTGAAGGACCACCACCAGTCACAGTTGCGCCATCCAATGGATTGCCAAGTGACTCGAAGATCAGTGCAACAACAAGCCACAGTCCACTGCAAAGCCACCGCCTTTGGCGCTCCATGGGACTTCGTCAATCAAAACAAGCCAACTTGGTGGGCCTGGGCCTTGGCCTGGGCCTGGGTGGGTGTTGTCCGTTACACCGTTGGCTTCAACACACTACCTTCAGTTAAGTCCGTTTGGGAGACCCACGCCACAGAATTTCAACCAATCACAGGGTTGCCACGAAACCAGTTGGAGCCCTCACCGTTTCCCCGTGTTTCAACCAATCCCAAGTGTTTGGATGGCCTTTCTACCAGTGTGATTGGCTAAAAAGGCGTGATTGGCTAAAAAGGCCACTGCCCGCCCCCCCCCCCCTTCCCCCATCATCCACCTCCCCACGGGTTTCGCACTTTAGTGAGTAGCTCCATTTTTTAAAATTCAAAAAACACCCCAGTTGTGTTGTGGCCTTGGGTCTCAGACTCAGACCTATTATCTCGCCCACCCAAGAGAAGGCAAAGAACGACAAGTGGGCCCCCAAGCAGATCATTGGGAGGAAAAGCCAAAGTGACGGCAGTGTACCGTGGGGAGGAGGAGACGGTCTCTCGACGACAACAAACGAAGCAACCTACAGACAGACAGAGCAGCAGCAGCCGCCGCAGCAGCCGCAGAAGAAGAAGCCATGGAGGAGAAGTGTCTGCGCAACATGAGCTGTCGATGCAAACTCTGTCTTGGTGAAGACGTGGCCGAGTTACTCAGCATCACCAAATCCATCAAGTCCACGATCACGTACACCGATCCAAACGACCCACAGTCACCCATGGCCACGCAAGCAACATCAACAACAACAACAGTGCCGCCACCACCGCAGTCTTCTTTTGGTGGTGGAAGCATGACTTCGACTGACGACGACGCCGCCATGAATGGAAGTGTCTCGGAGCCCATGCAAGTGGAAAAACCGAAACCGGTGAAACGCATGTCACTCAAAGAACGAATGGCGGCCCAGCGCGGCGGCAAAGCACCAGCCGCTGCACGAACCAATGGATTTGGAGGACGTGGTGGTGCAGGTGCTTCTGGGGGCAATGGAATGGCTCCAGGAGGCGCATTTGGTGGTGGTGGTGGCGGCGGTGGCGGTGGCGGTTTTGTGGTCGCAGCTCCTCCAGCACCTGCACAACAAACGTCCATGGCGATGGACGTCGCAACTCCACCACCGGCACCGACGGCTTCACGGTTCAATGCGTCGGTTGTTTCAGTTTCTGCTTCTTTTGACCAGATCATTGAGAAAACGCTGCATGACGAAGCGGCAGATATGGAGATGACCCCCGTAGAAAGTGATCCGACACCAACCATGGGTGCACCGAATTCGCTGGCTGGATTCCAACCGCATCCTGCACAAATACCGATGACCGCGATGTCGAATGCCGGTAGTAGCATGGCTGTCGACGCCGAAGGACCCAGCGTAAATGCACCAGCAATGCAAATGCAAGCGACAGAAGGTCAAGAGATGTCGCCAGATGAAATCATGCAGCGCGTGGCAGACAAAAACTGGAAGAATCGCAAAGAAGCGTACGAGCAAATGAAGAGTTTATTTGAGAAACCAGGTGTTCGGACCGATCAAGTGCACAATATGCTGGAATTGTTGCCAAAAATGTGCGAAGACTCCAATGCCAGTGCCATGGAAGCTGCTATCCAGGCCGCCTTGGCATATACTTTGCGCGTGGAACCTTTCAAGAAAGAGATTGTTCCAGCGGTCATGAAACCGATCGTGGACAAAGGTTTCTCAAGTCGTCCAGGCATTGTCAAGCTTTGTGAAGAACTGGTGACAGCGTTTATCGAGGCAGGCGCCGGACACGACACGATTGAAGCGCTTTTGGAAGGAACGAAGAACCGAAAGCCCAAAGTTCCACCGGCATGTGTAACATGTGTGCTCGAAGCGCTCAAAGCATTTGGTCCTCATGCAGTTCCTGTTGCATCACTGCGCAAGGAGCTTCCAGCTCTCTGTGAGTCCACTGTCAACGGTGTACGTCCTGTGGCGTTGAATCTATTGGCTGAGATTCATCGATGGCTTGGCCCTGAGTTTATCCAAGATGTTGTTGGCAATTTGCGGCAAGCACAAAGAACCGAATACGAAACACTCACAAAAGATATCGTGCCACGGCAAGCGGTGCCGACCAGAACCTTACGTGGTGCAAAACCGGCAAATGCGCGTGGTGCTAGCCGAGGCGGATCACGAAGTCGTGAAGGAAGTGGCAACACAGGTGAAGCGATGGCGAATGCTTTCGATCCGCGGGATTTTGCTGAGACAGTGAATTTGCTGGAGAAGCTGGCAAGGTCTGAATTCAGAGCGAAATTGGAGCTTCCGAAATGGAGCGAGAAGGTGGAAGCTTTCAAGATCGTTTTGGATCTGATTGGCCCAGTTCCAAAGCTTGCAAATGGCGAATATGGCGAGTTGGTTGGCATTCTGAAGCTTCACATTCAAGACGCCAATGTCAACATCGTTGCAAAAGCTGTTGAAGTATTGGGTGCTTTGGCTGATGGTCTTCGCAAGAATTTTGGTTTGTATGCGAGAATGATGCTTCCAGAATTGATGCGCAAGCTTTCAGATAAGAAATCGGTGGTACTTCAGGCAGTGAACAAATCGCTCGACCAATTTGCAAGCTTTTCTTTGCCGATAGAGACTGTCATGGAAGAAATCAAATTGAACCTGGATCCTTCGAAGAACAAAGCTCCTTCTGCACGAGTTCAAGTGCTGGAGTTTCTTCAGCGATGCTTGACCAATAGGGTTTTTAGTGTGGACGATCCACATTGGGTGACTGAGTATGGCAATGCGTTTTCCAACGCGATCGACGATGTGGATCCAACTGTTCGTAAAGCAGGCACGGACGGGTTTATTATGCTATACAAATTATCGGAGAGTGTTGCGCAGAAGCTGCAGCCTCAACTGGATGAGATTGCGCGAAAATCAGCACGAACCCACAAGACGATTATGCAGGCAGTTGGTGGCCAAGAAGCAGCAAGTTCACAATCACGACCGGCGTCAAGAAGCGCTTTTCCACCGTCAATGCAGCGTAATACTGAGGCGTCGACTTCTGGTTCAGGTGCAAGTGCTAACCCACGCAAGAGTATGTCAAGAGCGGGATCTGCTCGTTTCGGCAGAGTTCGAGCTGCAAGTAGTAATGCCCTGTTATCACAGAAAACCGGACCAGCAGGCGGTTCCCGTGCTGGAGGTGCAAGTGCAGGTGGGGCTAGTGCAAGCAGTGGAGCGCCTTCTGGAGTTGAGTTCACGCCAGAAGAACTCTCTGTGGCCGTTGACGAAGCCGCGGCTATGGTCAGCCAAGTGTGTGGCGATCAATGGAATGATATCATTACCAACATCAGTGCGTCGGCTTGGATGAGTCGCAAGGCCGCATTTGATGCACTTGATATGCTCGTGAAAGAGCACGGCAAACAGTTCGATGGCAAGTTTGTCGAAGCATTTGTGGTGTTTTTGGCCAGTCAGACCAAAGAGCTCAAGGAATCCAACATCAATGTGCTGCGATGTGCGTTTCAAGTCATTGAGAGTCTTGCCAAGGCACCTATTCGTAGCCCATTCCCAAAGAGTGTGGTCGCTGTTGTTGTTCCACCTTCGGTGGATAAAATTGGTGATCGCAAGGCAAGCGAGTTGATCCGCTCGATGATTCTGCAGCTGTGTGAATGCCTCACGCCATCGTATGTTTTGGCGTGCGTCTTCTCTCATATGCCGAATGTCAAAGCTCCATTGGCACATCAAGAAGTATTGACAATGCTCGCCGAGTGTGTTGCAGACTTTGGTATTGCGGTTTGTAACCCACGAGCCGTAGTGGATTTTGCCAAAGGAAACCAGGCTCTTGAATCGTCCAACCCAAAGTGTCGTGCAAGTGCAACGAGTCTTCTTGGTGTGATGTATTCTCAACTGGGTCCAGCGCTACTCCCCATTCTAGGGTTGGAAACATGGAAACCAGCACTTGCGTCAAGTGTTCAATCGGAGTTCCAAAGAGTTGGTTTCGATGCTTCGACTGCGCTGATAAGGATTAAACGCCATGCACGAGGCGAAGAGGAAGCATCTCGAAAAGGAAGCGGAAGCGCAGACATGACGGCGCTGTTTGGTCGCAAAGATGTGAGCAATCAGATCACCAAGGAGCTTTTGGAGGATTTACGCAATGAGCAAGATATGGCTGCGTGGAAGAAGCGGTTGGCGGCAATGGAGACGATTCAAATGATCTGTGAGGCTTCAGGATGTGCCATCGAATTCACCAAACCTGTTGTTGAAGTGATGCGAAATCTCAAGGCCCGCTTGAATGATTCGAATTCCAATCTCAAAGTCAAGGCTGCGCAAGTGATCGGAATCATGGCGACGAGTATTGGACCGGATGTCTTCAAACTATCAAAGATCTTGGGAGACAATCTGGTGCGTGGCGTCTCAGATAACAAGAAGAATATGCAACAAGCTTGTGTGGAGGCATTGCATCGATGGGTGCGTCACGGTGGCAAGACTTCAGGTGTTTGTGTGGAGAGTCTCCTGTCGATCCTCAGTGAAGCGCTTCTCAATCCAGTGGGCCGCGGGGAACTACTTGGATGGGCTGTCGAGCACGTGAGAGAAAGTGATAAGAAACTCGAGATGCATTCGTTGATTTCACCCACGATCCAATGCCTGATGGACAAATCGTCAGACACACGTGACAAAGCCCAGCAATTTCTTGCTGAAGTGCTCAAGTCAGTTGGCAAGGATGCTGTGATGAATGATTGCCGCGATATCAAGCCAGCGCAAATGCGCACGTTGAAGCCAATGATCCAAAAAGTCTTTGATAGTGTTGGTGACAGCCATGGCCCAGTGCTTCCGCAGCCCCCGATGAGTATGAATGATGCTTCATCAATGGACGTTTCCATGGCAGGTGACAGCAGCATCAGTGGGTCTCGAACACGAATGATGCGCGCCAACTCGACGCCGGTGAAGGCAAACTCATCGCGCTTGCCTCTTGCACGAAATGGATCGACGTTTGGACTGCAACAACAGCGTTCGAATCCACGCATGGTTATCGAAGAAGACTCGATGATTAGTGGCGACGGAGGGCAGCTTGCACCTACAGCACAAGGTCCTATGTTGGTTATGCATCCAGGAAAACCGGCACGACTCGCAAGAGGTCAATACAACCGATGGATTTTCGAGATCTCGCCTGATCAGATTGCAGCGCGATCAAGTGAACTGCAGAGTGAATGGAGAAGCTATTTGCAGGGTGATATGGAAGCGCATTTGTTTGCCGTCTCGTACGATAAGGGAATGTTCCAGGCAATCTCTGAGCTCACATTTTGCGTTGGACACCACCAAGAAGAAGTCATTGCGCATTTGGATTTCATCCTGAAATGGTCAACGCTTCGTATCGTTGACAACAATGTTCAAGCGCTATCAAAGATGTTGGAGTTTTTGGTGCAGTTGCTGGAAATGCTCATTCATCGCCAATATCAATTGGAAGACGTCGAGGCACAGATTTTCTTGCCGTATTTATTACAGGAAAGTGGCAATGCCAAACCACGCTTTCGTCTCCGCTTTCGTGATTTGATGCGGCTTGTGACTCAACTGTACCCATCGGAGAAATATGTGAATGGCTTTTTGATCGAAGGCATGAATACCTGCAAGAATGTCAAAAGTCGTTGTGAGTGCATTGGCTTGATGGAGTTTCTGGTGTCCACGCGAGGATATGCAAGTGTGGGCAAGAAGAGTGTGCGTGAAATGGCCAAATATTTAACAGTTCATGAGAAAGAACTCCGTGAAAGTGCTCTGGATGCAATGGTCACTGTGTTTCTGCGTACCGATGGCAATCTGGAGCGATTTGTGCGGTTCTGTGGTATTGTACAGCAACAAGCCGTCGACTTGCTGTCAATGAGAATAAAGCATCTTCCTCCAGATCGTGTTCCTGATGGAAGTATGTTCAACGGTACGCCAGGTGCTGTTGGTGGCATGGAGCCTATTGTGCCTCCTGGTCCAGCTCCGATTATGCCTCCTGCACCAGCTCCGATCATGCCACCCGCCCCAGCACCGATCATGCCTGGCGTCATGCATACTCCAGTCAGTATGACTGTTAGCGCTCCCCATAACGAGCAAACGGTGACTAGCCTTCCGATGACTCCTCAGCGCCCTCAGCGGGATGTGGACGACGTTGTCATGGAGTCGGTGGAGAAAAAGGCTGCAGAATTGGAGACCATTGAAGACCTGTTAATACGTCCGATTGAGAGACTCGTTGTCGTGACTGGGACGTCCAAGCGCATAGTGGAAGAGAGCTCTCCAGCCTATTCGAATGGTGTGGATGCGATGAAGGGTATGTATGCTATTGTCCGCCAACCGACCGATGAAGCTGAACGTCAATTCTTGCGAACCCACGTGAATGACATCATGTTGCGCCTGTGGGAATGCGTGCACGCAAGCTTCCACACTGAACAAGTTCATTGGGGGATTCTCTCCGTCAGTCTGGCCACGATGAGCGTGCTACTCAAGACCGATGTGGTGGAGAGCATTCAACGCTATTACATTGAGCAGATGTTGCTTGTGATCGGCTGCAACCTGCTGGATCCTCGGTTGGAAGCAGTGGTCGATGAGTCGCCTGAGCAGAAGCGCTTTGCTTTGGTGCGCAATGCCCTGAATCAAGTCACAAATCTGATCATCAAACGCTGCAAGGCTGGTGATTTGTTCCCGTCAGTTGTCAATTTGTTGCAACGTCTCGTTCGCAATGATCCGAATGATGTTGGTGACTACAACTCACGTGAGAGCTTCAACCATTTGATGCAACAGGATTCTCTGGATCAGCTCGTTGGTCGTATTCTGTGCAAAATCGCCATGGATCAAGCACAAATGATTGAACCCTTTGAAGGTGTTGACGTGTTTGGCGTGTTGATGCAGATGCACTCGTTCTTTTCGACGTTACCCATGAACGAGTTGTTTGCGACCCAGCATGCGCAACAAGCCATGCAAGAAACGCTGCGATTGATGGTGGAGAGTCTGAAAAGCACGCGACCGTCTGTATTGGAGGCAGCACTTCAGGACTTGCCAATCACATCTCCAGTGCGCGAGTTACTTGTGAAACTGGGACTCATCGTAGCTTCGGCTTCCTCTTCTACTTCTTCGTTCACGGGCAGCACCAGCACAGGTTTTCAAAGTGGATCTGGTTCTTTTGGGGAAACAAATGGAATGTACTCCTCGTCGTACTCGATGGCTTCGAGTTCCGTTCCAACCTCTTCTCCAAGCTCCAAAGACAGTGTGATGCGCAAACTCTGGCCCAGTAGTAGCCTTGGGAACGCCAATCCCACCAGTGACGAGGCCATCAGCTCGATGACATCTGGACTCAGCAACACGTACGTGAGTTCCACCCACGAGAGTTCCAATGGCGTTGGTACTGGCATGGACCACGAAGCCAAGAGTCGCTTCCATGGAAGCTCGCTACGTGCCAATTCAAGTCGTGGCTTTGGCTTTGGTTTTCAGCGATCCACTGTCGAGTCGACGTCCACCTCACTGGAGCGGCTATCGGAGCCGAGTTCTTCTTCGAGCTTTGGCTTTGGTGCCAGTTCGTCGAGTGCAAGTGTCGGAAGCTCGGTGGCCACTTCGACGACTACCCGTTTGTTACGAGAACGTTTAGAGCGCGTTCGTCAGTTTTGAGTGTATTTGGCCATTTGACCTGCGTTGTGTTAACACCTTGTCTCTCTTCCGCAACCGTCGCCGAATTGTTTTCAAGTACCAGTACCTGTACCTGTATCCCCGCTTCTCTTTCATTCACTTTACAAAGGATCCGAAGTAAACTGGAAAGTTTGAATTCAAAAGAAAGACCGATATGATTCTGTTGACACCAACCTCGCTCAGAAGTAAACTACGACCGTAAACTACGTGGCCCACAACTGTTTTCTTTTCATTACTTGTACTGAGTTTGGTGTGGTGCACATCAAGTGGTGCTTGCAGGATCATCAGCCCAGCAACCCAACACCATGAGCGGCGTGGACGAAGAGGGGGAGTGGCAGTACGAAGAAGCCAGCGAGCAAGAAAAGTTGCAGATCGCGCAACATTTCCTCACGTCGTCTCCTCCTGGAGAGATCCACGATGTGCTTCGCGATGTGGTCAAGTTGGTACCTGAAGAAATCCTCACGGAAAGCGTCTTGCGTGGTGCCATGCATGCCCACAATGTGCACAACACGCTACCAGTGGCCGTGTCAGATGCCAACTACAAGGTGGGTGTAGGAATTGGGTCTCTATTTGTTTTTGGTCTGGAGGGGGGGGGGGTCAACTGATCACAGAGAGAAAGTGACGTCGGCAATGTGACCGTGGATTGGCCCAAGGTGTTGATTTGTGAAGAGAGTCAAGTGGATCCTGCCCATTATGTTGATTGTCGGGGCCGTCGCGTGTTGGGCTTTGACCATATCAAACAGGTTGGTAGGAAAATGGGGGGGGGGGGGCTTTTTGGTGGTTTGCTACTGGAATTGGCGGCATCGTTGTCGTCGTTGGAACACCCAGGAGAAGCTGATAGCGTGTTGTTGTGTTGGTGCTACCCAGCAATTCCTGATGGACGATGTCTCCAACACGGTTCCATCGTCTGGAGCGCTGGAAGAAGACCGGGGCATTTTGCAAAAGGCGTTGGAGCGCTATTTGGCCGACCACTACGCTGACCAGTTAAGCAAATTGGTTCTTTTTCTCGTATGGTTGGGTCTGCACAAGAACTGACAGTGATCATGATGCGTTCGTTCCTCATGCCATCTGCATTCGCAGAGGAGCATGTGGCGTGTACGCAAGCGACGAGAACAAGTTGGTACTGCGACTCTGCGCGGAACGTATCAATTTGCGTAATTTCTGGAGTGGCCGATGGAGTTCTCGCTGGGAACTGGACGTAGCTCAAGGGTCTTTGAGTGGTCGCATTCAGTTGCATGTTCACTACTTTGAGAACGGCAATTTACAGCTCAAAGAAGACAAACAAGTCGATTCTCAAGTGCTCTCGCTTGCGGTATGGCATTATTCTTTTGGTTTTGCATGGGCGAGATTGAGCAAGACCTTGATGCTGGGTGATATGCAGAGCAAAGAGAAGCTTGGCGAAGCGGTTATCTCTGCGATCCAAACCGCGGAAGATACTCTGCAAAGCAACCTGGAAGACATGTACCTCAACATGTCTCAAGAGACATTCAAGGAGATGCGTCGTGTGATGCCCGTGACCCAATCCAAGATGGAGTGGAGCGTTCATGCACACCGTACAGCCCGCGATCTTGGCCGCAAGTAGAACAGCCTAATGCGCGCCACCAAACACCAAGAGGCAAGAGATAGACAGACACGAAAAGAAGAGAAGGGCGAGAAGCGGATCTTTTGTTCTTTCTAGATGGCGTCAAGTGTTTCAATGAGTGACGTCTCGCCGGTTTGAAGATTGGCGAGGCGCCAATTGAGTTTCCAAACGTGAACTTTACCGACACTATCGCCTGCCGCCAAGAAATTGCGCTGACGCGGATTGAAATCCAACGCAAACACACTGGCATTCCCTGCTGCTGCCGCAGAGGAACTCGCACTGGTCGAAGACGAACTTGTTGACGAGCCAGTGGGCTTCTTCTTCGCAGAAGAAGAGCTGGCGTTGCTCTTGGATAATCTCGAGTCACGGACATTCAGTACCACAACCGGATCAATGCGGTCGACTTTGAGATCGTACAGATACACTCCACCATCTTCTGCACCGACCGCGAACACCATGGGGCGGGTGCGCGACCACTTGATTGTGTACAGGTACGACGGACCCACTTCCATCTTGAGCATTGGTTCTTTCTGTAGTAACAGTATAGGCACGTCCTATCAGAGCCACGTCCAAGACATCTAGCAAGACCGTACAACAATGAATCACCTGGGCAGTTTGGTACACGCGCACGGTGCCATCGGCCGAGCAAGTGGCGAAAAGATCTTTGCGAAAGTTGTTGAATTGGCAATCAAAGACGGGTCCATCGTGCTTTTCAAACAAAAAGTCCATGGCATTTGGGAACAAGGCTTGAACATCCAGGTGCGCTTCGTAGACACTGGCCAGTGCGACTTCTTTTTTGGAGCTTCCGCAGGCCTTTTCGATTTGCTGCTTGGCCAGTTGTTGCTGTGCCACGTTGGGCATCTTGCACACAATGCGCGCCGCAGTGGAGGACCACTTCTTGTCACCTTTAAAGTCGGACGGCCGCGGTTCAATGTTGCGCGACAAACAGCGGCTCACCAGTCCGGCTTCACTGCCCATGATAAAGGATCTAGTCATTGACTTGTCGTTGGGCACGAAACAAAACGTTTTGCCGCCGACCAACTGGTTTTTCATCAGTGCTTTGGTCTTGAGAAGCGACGAAGCAGCAGAGGAGGCATTGGTTCCTGCGGAATTGGCGTTTGGCGCATGCATCAAGTAGCCTTCCACGGGGTACGCCAGGCGGTCTTTGAGTCGCCAAAACAGAATCTTGCCATCGCCGGAGATACTCGAGATCTATTCAACGAGCACGAGAGATGGATGATCAGCACAGCGGCATCTTCAAAGAGAGAGAAGGAGAGAGAGAGAGAGAGAGCCACGAAGAAACAGTAGAACCTACGTTGTAGTCCCCCGTCAGCACATCGTAAACCCACGCAACCTGAAAGGATTCGCGCGACACAATGGTCAGAGAATGAGTGATCGGCAGAAAAAAAACTAGCAGATCTACAAGGATCAACTGGACAAGGGGTGCAATGCGTTCTTGCCTTTGTGATGGGTTCTCGATGGAAGTAATCGCCAATGCCAGAAGAATAAAACTTGTATTCGTCCGGTTCTGTGTCCCAGACAAAGACTTCTCCATTGAACGACCCTGCCGCCACCAGCGACGGACTTTTCGGATGAAACGCGACGCACATGAGTCCGCTCTGCACCAATGTAAGTCGCACTCAGTTGTTAGATCATGCATTACCTCGATGAGTACTCAAGTGATGCCCCACCGAGGATTCGAGCACTTGGTGTGGTCGCCATGGATTGAAATCGGACTGAAACACCCGCCAGAGACACAACGCCGAGCGATAATTACACCAACCAGAGTGGTCAAAGCGACCGTACGACACGGCAATCACAGATCCCGTTGCATTCCATGACAGCCCCGTACAGGACAACTTGAGTGAACCCTCGGCACAAGCACCAGCACCGGTGTTGGATGCCGGAGTTCCAGTGGCGTTGTTGTTGGCGTCTGTTCACAACACGCAATCCATGGATCCGGAATCAATGCTTTGGAAGTTTGCTGGCTACCACTTGCTGTGCATTTACAGATCCATTTCAAACCTGTGGCTTTGGGCGGGTTCATGAAGTACGTGTCGTAATCAAAGCACAACGTGAAGATTTTCGAGATCTCCGTATCTTCCGCTTGCTCCAACAACTTCTCAAACGCTTTGCAACCACCACCACCACCACCACCACAACAACAACAACAACAGTAACACGTCAAACGACTTCAGTCAACATGGTTCCAACCTACTTCAAGACATTCACGATCAACCTGACTCACCATCAAAGGCTCGTTGGGTGCTACGGGTGCCATTGGCAGCCATTTGCTGCAGCACCAGGGGGCCCATTTTGTCCAGAAATGCCTTGACTTTGTCTTGTTCTTGGGCATTTTCTTGTATAGAAGCCATTTTGATCGGTTCGCTCTGGCAACCATTGTCACTGGTGTACTTGACGGTCTGTGCTTCTTGATGGGCCAATTGCACCGGCATGGTTTCGGTGACTTGGTTGCTGGTTTCTTGCGAGGCCTTGGACTTGAAGCGAATGTTGCCAATCACCACATCGGAAAACAGTTTGTCTTCTGCATTGGCATGGGCCTCTGCTGCCACGGGAACACTGGGATTTGTAGCAGCACCAGAAGAAGCCGTCAACGCAGACGACGCGATTGGATCGGTGGTGTGGCTGCTCATGATCCAAGGATCGTCAAGTTCAGGGGCGCTGTATTTGGAGTGGAAACCGAAAATGGTGTGGCACCACACAAATGGATGGCTCAAAGGTGGACCACATCAAATTGGGAATGATATGGGACGAGTCACCCCGGGTATAGTTGGAGCCGACTCGATCCACGCAACTGGAGACCCCACATCCGAACCGAAAGAGTTGATCAACCAACCACCACCACCTCCTCCTCCTTCTCCTCCTCCTCCTCCTCCTCCTCCTCCTCCTCCTCTCCCCCCCCCCCCCGCAAAAGGTGCAGGAAAGCCTGCATTTCTTTTGAACCACGAATAAATCCACTTGGATCGTCCCGCTCTCGGGTCTCTTGTCTTTGTGAGTTTGTGGAGGATGGAGGATTCGATTCGATTCGGTTTGGTTTGGTCTTTCATCCTTGTCTGTTCGCTACTCTGGTCAAATCCCCTGCCACCAAAGAGATCGAGTTGTGGTACCGAAACCGAACACAATGCTGGGTTTTGTACATGGCATTCCGGAAAACCAGCTGGTCAACTGACGCCACAGTTGGATTGTGAGCGCCGATGTGAGCAGTTCCCACCCACCCACCCACCCACCCCACTGGAAAAAGCCGTTTCCTCCAAGATGATGATCGTAGTACAGTACTATTCATCGGAAGTACACAGCCAACCGAATTTCCGTATCAAGCCAGCAGCCTGCAACAGCCAACCACCTTCACACGTTGGGCCTTCACCAGATGGGGAATGTTTGCACGAACGTCGACTCACCCATCATACTATGTGTGCTTGATGGGTTGGCTTGTGACACAAATCCTTCGCCAAAGCCAGATGGCTTTGTAGCACAATGCATTAAACAGTCGATCTTGAGTCAATTGAGATGTGAGAAAGGGAACTCGATGCCACTTTGACAGGTCGTTCGAACGGCAAGCATCAACGTGATGCTTCACCATATCGCACTGTTCTTCTTGGCATTCACCGCCACCTTAGACACACATGAACTCTCCGATGATGCTATCGATGCTATCGAGCGATCCTGTAACCAAAACTACAATCTGACTTTTTGGTGCGGCTGCTTTCAACGTTTCTGCGTGGGCTTGAGAATGGTTCGCAAACAGCGCGATGGTGCTTGTACCCCAATCGTACCTCAACCCATCCACTCCCGCCACACACATACAACAGGACTAACCCGTGCGATACTGACACTGGCGATCGGATTCAGATGTGAACAAATCGACGACTGGGCGCGGCCATCGTCGCCACAATAGTACCACATTCATGTTTTGGGCGACAGAGACGGGATGCCATGGCATAATCGGAACCAGTTTGGGAGTTGATTCCCTCCCAATTCTCAAAACCTTTTAGCTTCAACCAGCTGGTCAGGCACCTTCGTGTCGTGAGCTTGTGACCTAACCAAATCAACCACCACAGATCTCTGAGAATGCGCACAAAAAATGCACGAAACGCAGCCACATCAATCCCCAGACAAGACAACACGGAATCCGGATGTTTTGGGCGATGGTGAGACAGCCATAAACATGATGACCGGTCCCAGACCTGCAACGCATCAAGCAAAAGACCTGTCTGTCTGACCTACCTGAACGTCAGCGGTCCGTCACTCACTCACTCACTTTTCGTTTTGCTTTGGATCGAGCGCAACGGTGGTGTATTGTGTGGTTCTGTGTTTGATCTCCAGCAGCATTCTTTACGATGCACTACCATCTTCTTGTGGCAAGCCTGGCGGTTGGGAGCTGTTGCTTCGGCAACGCGCAGACCTCGAGTCTTCGCCATGAACCGTCGCGTCAACTCAACGACTTCACCAACCTCGAATGGGAAGACACCCCCGGAACTATCGAGAACGACCAGGATTACCAAGTCGCTGACAATGATCCGTATGCCCACTGGGATTCCAACACCCCCACCGACTGGTGGCACAACAACTGGAACCAGCCACAACAACCAACTGAGGCTCCAACCTCGTCCGGACCGTCGGCAGGCTGGGAAAACGAGATGCTCAATGCCATCAACAACGAACGTGCTCAAAAAGGTCTCGCGCCATTGTGCCTCAACCAAAAACTCAACCGCGCGGCCCAGTCCTTCAGTCAAGACATGGTCAACCACAACTTCTTCAGCCACACGGGAGCCGATGGAAGCTCTCCTGGTGATCGTATCAACCGCGTCAACTACCAATGGAATCGCTATGGCGAGAACATTGCGTATGGCCAAGTGAATGTGCAGGACGTGATGCATTCGTGGATGAAGTCTCCGGGTCATCGCGCCAACATTCTTGGTGACTTTACGATGGTTGGTGTTGGCCAGGCGTTGAAGGATGGTCAGACAATCTACTGGACCCAAGACTTTGGCAAGTCTGATCAAGAACAGTGCGACCATGGTCAGAGCCAAGCACCTTCACCGGTGCCAACCAACCCCACTCCATCACCGCAGCCCTCTGCGCCAGTCGACACCCTAGCATCATCCCCACAGCCGTCGCAGTCACAACCTGGAGCTCGACCTGCCGACGAATGGCAGAACGAGATGCTCACTGCTGTCAACAACGAACGAGCTCGTGCTGGGCTCGCGCCATTGTGCTTCAACAACAAGCTCATCTACGCCGCCCGGGCGTTTAGCCAAGACATGGCCACCAACAATTATTTCAGCCACACCAGTCGCGATGGCACCCAGCTGGGCGACCGTGTGTCTAGAACGGGGTACTCGTGGAATCTGGTCGCTGAAAACATTGCTTATGGCCAGGAAAGTGTTCAAGATGTGATGAAGGCGTGGATGAAGTCTCCTGGTCATCGTGCCAACATCCTTGGCGACAGCCACATGATTGGCTTTGGCAAAGCCGTCGCCAGTGATCGTCGCGTTTACTGGGTTCAAGACTTTGCGTCTTCGGAGAGTGAGCAATGCGATCAAGGCCAAAGCCCTGCGCCGACAAACCCTGTCTCACAACCCCCAGTGGATCCTCATCAGACGCCGGCTCCACAGCCAGGAACTCCTCCACCGATCGACACTCCAGCCCCGCAGCCATCTCATGGAGGATCCGAGGGCTGGGAAAACGAGATGCTCAATGCCATCAACAACGAACGTGCTCAAAATGGTCTCGCGCCATTGTGCCTCAACCAAAAACTCAACCGCGCGGCCCAGTCCTTCAGTCAAGACATGGTCAACCACAACTTCTTCAGCCACACGGGAGCCGATGGAAGCTCTCCTGGTGATCGTATCAACCGCGTCAACTACCAATGGAATCGCTATGGCGAGAACATTGCGTATGGCCAAGTGAATGTGCAGGACGTGATGCATTCGTGGATGAAGTCTCCGGGTCATCGCGCCAACATTCTTGGTGACTTTACGATGGTTGGTGTTGGCCAGGCGTTGAAGGATGGTCAGACAATCTACTGGACCCAAGACTTTGGCAAGTCTGATCACGAACAGTGCAACTGAGAAGCCATAGTGTTCTTCAAAGGCTTTGGACCTGTTTATTCCTCTCGTTTTCTTCTTAAAAATGAATGCCAATCAATTGGTTTGGTTTGCCCCCTTTTTGTTCGTCTGGTCTTTGTTGTGGAAGGTTTTATGCTGTGCTTCATCGTTGAATTACCATGAAGGAAGACCAACTCCTCCCTCGAGTGCTGTCGTGTCAACTCACCACCACCAAGAAAAGCAACAGAACCGTGTTTGAGATTCTCTTCACAAACGGCCAAGACGGCACTGTAACAATCCATCTTCGTCCAAATGCAATCTCTCCAACACACTAAGCACCAAGCAGTATTATGCACTTGGTTTGGAAGCAGCAGAACTCGGTGGAATGGAAGTCGACTCGAGCATCGCACCATCGATCGGAGTGGAAGATGTAGTGGT